>QLPI01000172.1:0-46745 GCA_003314275.1 Chroogomphus rutilus
CAACGCACGAGCATGTTGAAGCCAATGCCACTACTCTTGGCCTGCAGGACTTGGCCATAGTCTGCCCGACCTTTTCGCCAACACCCCTCAGCAGTACCAAAGACTGTCAGTAACCGACACTTGACATCAAACAGCTTCCAGTGCCAGAAAAACCCTGGAACTCGATATCCATGAACTTTATCAAACAGCTCCCCATGTCCTTTGGATTCATGGCCATCCTAGTCATAGTTGACCACTTTTCCAAACAGTCTATCTTCATTCCCACTTCCATTACCATCACTTCCGCTCAGCTCGCAGAACTCTTTGTACTTCACGTATTCTCCAAACATGGCATTCCTTCTCACATCACTTCAGATAGAGGCTTGGAATTTGTGTCCTACTTCTGGCATTCTCTCAGGAAAGCCCTCGACATGAAGTTGCATTTCACCTTGGGCTATCATCCAGAAGGCGATGGCCAGACCGAGCATACTAATCAGACATTAGAACAGTACCTTCGTGTCTATTGCAACTATCAACAAGACAACTGGGCTTCACTATTACCCCTTGCAGAGTTCGCCTATAACAATGCTCCCAGTGCCACCACTGGAGTCTTACCTTTCTTTGCCAACAAAGGCTATCATCCCAATTTCACCATTCATCCCAAACATGACCTTGCTTCATCACGAGTGCAAGACTTCATAGTCAACCTGGATGAATTGCACCAGCAGCTTCAAACCAATATCCTCGATGCTCAACAAATGTACCAGACCTCAGCAGACCCTAAACGACTTCCATCTCCAGACTTTCCTATTGGCAGTCTCGCGTTTATCAAAGCCAAATTCCTCAGGACTATCTGTCCCACAAAAAAGCTAGCTGAGAAGTTTTTGGGTCTATTTGAAATCATTGCGTATCCCAGTACTCACTCAGTTACTCTGAAACTCCCAGGCTACATGAACACAGTACATCCTGTATTCCACATTTCAATGCTCGAGCCAGCCTCTCCTAATCCCATTCATAATTGCATTCAACCACCTCCACCCCCAGTCATAATCAACGGCGAAACCGAATTTGAGATATCTGAGATCCTCAACTCGAAAATTGATAATCGACATATGGCATGCAAGTTGTTGTACTTAGTATGATGGGCAGGATATGAAGGCACAGATGAAGAAACTTCATGGGTCCTTGCAACAGAACTCAACCACACTTCAGAACTCATTCAAGACTTTCACAAGTTGTATCCATCCAAACCTGGACCATTACCCATTCCATAAGCACCTCACAATTTCTCTTCCGTTCACTCTCGCTCATTCCATTCATTATCAATCTTTGCATTTCAGTTCCATTCACTCTGTCTTCAAATTCAAAAAAAAACAACAACCTCAATTCCGATCCACTCATTCCAACTCGCAATTCAGCTTCTTCTTCCGATTTCAAGTTCAACTCTCAGTTTCCATTCCATCATTTCTCATTCCAATTCAACTCTTAATTCTGAACCATTCACTCAATTCATGCTTAAGTCCAATCCAAAAGAAAATACAATTCAATCTCCACACTATTCTACAATCCTAATTCTACTTCCCCATCATCCTCCAAATCATCAAAGGCACTCTTTGGGTTTTCAGCCCCCAACACACAATTCTCTCAAGTTCCCCACACCCTGGGTGGCTCCTGCACAATGTCTGCACTGGCAGACCTCTGATAGCCTATCTGCAATGACAGGTTTTCTTACCTCTACTCGCAATTCATCATTCAACACCCTCAGCTCGGCATTCTCATGCCTGCTATCTGCCACTTTGCATCGAAGCTCGTCAACCAACTGCTTGAGCTCCACCAGAGCTGCAGTCAATGTGATGACTGGGGAGGTGCAGGAACAACAAGGGGAGGAGGGGGGATGACCACAGGAGGTGGTGAAGGAAGAGGCGGGGGGGATGGCATAGGTGGTGGAGAAGGAGTAGGAGGTGGAGGGGGTAGAGGCGTAGGTGTTGACACCGTTATGTGTGGTGTTGGTACCGCCAATGGTGGTGAGAGAGTGGGTGGTTCAGGAGGTGGAGGAGATGAAGGCTGAGAATTGTTCTATTTCCTCCTCCACTCCCTCATATCTTGTTGTCAGCCATCTTCTATTATTCTAATCTCGCTTACATTCCTTATTCTATTCTTGATCACTGTGGACAATGCCTCCATGTGGTTTCTTCATACCTTATTGTTTTCCATTCCTTATGCCACCCTGTTCCACATCTTGCTTCTTAACTATATAAGTAGCGGGATGTATGTAGATAGTTCCTCACTCAGAATATCAAATCAGTTCGCACCCCTTTGTCCGTTCCCCATCTCTAAAGTCCTTTGCTCGAGCCAATGCCCTTGGCATCCTCACGAGACTCCTTCCGGTCCAAACCAATGGCACGCACAGAACAGCAGGGTGCAATGCACGAGCACGTTGAAGCCTAGCCACTCCGAAACGGTTTGTAGGACTTAACCAATTATCTCGGCGTCACCAAATCCTAAAAGTATATTCTGAGTGACACTGCTTTCCATGCCACCTCCATTCTTACGATCATGCCCCCACAAACTAGATCCATAGCCCATATAGATGACAATCGGCTCACCCCCACAGTAAATCAACAAAGGGAGCGCAAAGCCTCTGGAACCCTGCCCCTTCTCATTGGCTATACCTCTCCAACAATAGAACTGCGGCATCTCACCTCCCCCTTTGAGCAAGAACCATGCATCGAAGAGGTTGTCAACAACAAAATTGAATATGAAGATTATGATAACAATGATCAAGAACCCCATCCGGCAGAGGATGAACCCGGTTCAGTACACTATGATGCAGACGCTGAAACCAAGGAACAGCCTCAGCACCCCCATCAGGCGAACACGCCTGAACCTCGCTGGACTCCAACAGCCGCGCCCCCTCAACCCATGGTTGCACCCTGTCAGCCCGTGGTCACACCTCCACAACCGGCAGCCGCACCTCCTCTGTTCACGGCTATACCGCCACAGGCCAGGCAAGCTCCTCAAGCCAGGCCACCTCCTAGGGCCAGGGCCCCCATAAACCTGGCCAACAATCACGACCTTCTGAATGCCATTCTCGAACTCGGCAGAACCGCCCGGAACCACCGACAAGATGGTCAAGCCGCCAGAATCCGAGAACCAGAACCTTTCGATGGAACTGACCCAAAGAAGTTAAAGGGTTTCATTTTCCTTTGCAGAATGTGATGGGATTATGAGCTAATGTGCAGTAGGTTTGTGAATTTTCTAGGCAGTCTAAATATTTTATCTCCTCAGTGTAGTCAACCACTGTGTTGTATATTCGGAAAATATACCTAAATATTTTATCTTACAATGAAAATAAAGAAAATTAGTTGGGAGGCTCTGTATATTATACTATACAACTCACCTCCTCAGTGTAGTCAACCACTGAGGAGGGAGGCATACGTGGGTTGTGTTTCACCCGCAAATACCTTGCAACCGGCCCTTGACCCTATCAAAGGTTTGAGCCAGATTGCCGGTCCCAATCCAGGGAGCTGGCCACGCGCGTCGCATCGTGCGTAGGCAAGCGCCCGTAAGTAGCGTACAGGTAGAAATACATTATCTCCCTCAATATTGAGGGTAGAAATATAGAAAAATATTCGAAAAATAGAGAATTAAAAAGCACACAGTTCGATATCATTTTCAAATAAAAGTGTGAATATATTGTGATTGATCTCTCAGGGGTATGGTGAATAAGTACACCAACACGCCCCCTCAAGCTCAATATATTCCAAGCTTTTCGGTAAGGATCTTCACTCTAGGTCCTGGAAGACCCTTTGTGAGGATATCCGTGACCATTTGATCCGTTGGGAGGTAATCGATCTGTATCTTCTTCCCCTCTATCATGTCTCGAATAAAGTATAGTCGTATATCGAAATGTTTGGTTCTTGAGTGCTGCTGATTACCATAAGCTATAGTAATAGCTGATTGGTTGTCAGCATATATTTTAATAGGATTTTTTATAGGTTGGAAAACTTCGGTAATGAATTGTTTTAACCATGTTGCTTCTTTAGTGGCATGGGTTAATGCGATGAATTCAGCCTCAGTTGAAGATAGGGCTACGATCGTCTGCTTCTGGCAGCTCCATGATATGCTTCCTGAGTCGATCTGAAAGACGTAGGCCGATATAGAGTGACGGTGATCTTGTGAGGCCCAGTTGGCATCTGAATATCCTAAGATGCCATCATGACTTCCTCCCAAGACTAATTTCTTCTCTTTCGTCCCCTTCAGATATTTAAATACTCTTTTGACTGCATTCCACTGAGTTAAGCCAGGATTTTCTAAGAATTGAGATAGTAATGATACTGCAAACGATATATCTGGTCTGGTGGCTACTGCTGCCCACATGAGTGAGCCGATAGCTTGTCTATATGGAATCCTTTCCATATTCTTCTTTTCTTCGTCAGTATTTGGGCATTGATCTTTGGAGAGTTTTATCGTAGGATCTAAAGGAGTATAGTGCATTTTAGCGTCATGTAGATTAAATCGGTCGAGTATCTTGTCAATATATGCTTCTTGTGAAAAACTGATCGTCCCGGCTGATCTGTCTCGTTCAATCTTCAGATTGAGAAGCCAGTGTATTTCACCTAGGTCTTTCATCTTAAAAATATCTTCGAGATCTTCTTTGACGCCTCGCAAAACAATATCGTCTGTGGCCGTGATAGTAAGATCATCTACGGCGGCTCCAATGATCGCATAGTCGTTTTGTCTGTGCCTATAGAATACTGCAGCATCGGATGATGATTTCTTAAATCCAATGGAATATAGTGCATTCGACAAACACTTATACCACTCTCTGCCTGATTGTTTGAGCCCATATATGCATTTCTTCAACAATAATACGTCGTCATTCTTTTCTTCGAAATAACCCGGTGGTTTACGCATATAGATGGGTTCTTCGAGTGGAGCATTTAGATATGCTACGTCTACGTCCATTTGATGTATTGGCCAATCATTTCTTGCTGCAATAGCGCATATCGTGCATAATGATGTCATACGTACGACTGGTGCATAAGTTTCATCATAGTCGACTCCAAAGGTTTGCGTAAAACCTTGAGCAACGAGTCTTGACTTTGCACGAACTATATCTCCCTTCTGATTATGTTTTAATATGTGAGTCCATTTGCTTCCGACTATATTGACACCCGGAGGAGGTATAGTAAGCTCCCAGGTGCCTTTGTCAATCTGCGATCGGATCTCCGTATCCATGGCAGTTTTCCATGTAGGATTATGAAGGGCATCTTTAGTCGTCATAGGCAACTGTAGATCATTTGATATATATGCATATTCATTATCGTCCGTATTTATTGGTTCGGCGCTTATTGCAAGGTAGTCGCATATGTTGCCATCGCTCTCTTCAATGTTTAAATTAGTATCAAGTACGACATTGTTGAGAGTAGTATCATCAACGTCTTCGTAGGCAATGGTAGTAATATTTGTGTGTGCGGCTTCTCCAGTTTGAGATCTTTGTCCAGAGCTGGCCTTTGAAGCCCGTTCTTGTTTCAAACGTATCCTCTCACTTCTTCTAAGTGGAGGAGCTTCAATAGGTCCACTCACATCTTTCTGACTTGGTTGCAGATTTTCTAAGTCTCTCTCTGGTGTTCGCTCGATTATTTCTTCAATGCGACTCTCACCCAGCTGATCACGTGGTGCATCAGGTGACCTCACACGTGACCCCATTAGAGGTGCTGGTATGGTAGATTTGGGCGGTATTGTAATTATTTTAGACGTAGGAATTAAGCGGTCATCTATAGGTAAAATAGGAGCTCTTGAAGGTGGTATTACCCCCTCAAATACAATATTTCGCTCCACAGATACCTTATGACTTTCTGGCCAATAAATGCAGTGGCCGTCGCTTTGTGCAGAATGGCCAATCCATTTTGCTTTCTTAGCTCTAGACGATAATTTGTCATCTTGTTTGATTTTCACATAAACTTCCGTCCCCCATTCGTGTGTGTCCTGTAAGTTCGGCTTCTGATGGTGAATCATCTCATAGGGTGTCTTGTCTGGTAGAGCTCGTGTATGCATGCGATTTTTAAGATAATTTGCATGCTAAATGGCATATCCCCATAAATACTTGGGAAGACAAGAATCTAGTAGCATGGCACGGGTCTTTTCGACCAGTGTACGGTTTAGGCGCTCAGCCACCCCGTTCTGTTCAGGAGTATCGTGTACCGTATATTTATGTCTTGTGCCTTGCTTGTCTAGATAGTTGTTGAATTCTGTACTTGTATATTCGCCCCCTCGATCTGAGAGAAGCGTTTTGATATGCACATTCCTTTGTTGGAGCATCATGGCCTCATATAATTTATATTTGGCGAAGACTTGGTCTTTTGTACTCATTAGATAGAGCACAGATTCCCTTGAGTGATCATCCATAAACGAGACATAATAAGACTTTTTATCTATTGTCATATGTCTCGCCGGTCCCCATACATCTGAAAATATTTTGTCGCCGATCTTTTTTGAACGCTCACTTGGTTCATTTGGGAGCAGTTTGCGTGTTATCTTAGCTTTGATACACGCATCGCAAGTGAATTTGTCACGAGCTTGAGATAGCTCTAAGCCGTAAACCATACCACAATCCATCAGGCACTTAAGGGCCTTGTAAGATATATGCCCTAGTCTGTGGTGTGTCTCGATGGCGGTTAGACATAGCTTAGTGGATTGTTGAGTTGACTGATTGTCCAATCGATATAGGCCGTGTAATTTAGGTGCCTGTAATAAAATATGGCCAGACGAATTCTTTATGGTGCATTTTTGTGATGCAAACTCTGTCCGGTTACCGGCATCATCGCATTGGCCAATGGAAATAAGGGTGAAGGCGATTTTAGGAGCATATAGTGTATCTTTCAATGTCAATGTGACTGCTTTCCCTCCTACTCTAGTAGTTATCTTGAGTTGACCGCTTCCATATGCATAAAAGCTGCCTTTATCGGCTGCTCGAATTGTACGTGGTGTGGGGAAGCTTCTATAGTTCTCAAGCATGTTCTTATGAGGCATCATGTGAGAACTAGCTCCTGTATCTAAGATTATAGTGTCGCCTGTTCCGTCTCTGATGAAGGCGGTGCAATCATAATTGATGAATGCCATTGATCCGTCATCATCTCCTCCTGAAGACTCATCTTCATCAGCTATGTTGGCTTTGGCCTTTCCTTTCCCTTTTCCTTTCATCTTCTTGAACTTGAATCTTTTCTTCTGCCTAGGCCCTTGGCCTTCTCTGCCACCGCCTTTAGCCCAACACATCTCAATTGTGTGTCCTGGCTTTTTGCAGTTGGTGCATATATGCGCCTTTTTATCTGCAGTACCCACGAAACCTTGATCCTCTTGGGTAAGGGACAATGTCCTACGCCTATCATATTGTGATTTAAGTACCCGGATGATATTGTCCGGATCCAAAGGCTTTCCGACTTCTTCAAGAGATGTTGTGAGGGCATTCATGACTGATTTGTAGGAAGGTGGCAATGAAGATAATATAATATCAAGGAATTCTTCTTCAGAGATCTTAGCTCCCATGTCATTGAGTCTTGCATAGAGATCTTGAGCCCTATCAAGGTGTTCTCTGAGATCATCATCCTTCGAGCACTTCATGTTCCGGAGTTGTCTCTGGATGCTGGTGACAACCATTTTTGGTTTCTTTGTCATCTCAATTACCAGAGTATCCCAGATCTCTTTTGCATTCTTTTTCTTTTCTAGCATTAAAGCTAGTGACTCTGACATGGATGCCAATATTTGAGTCTTGACGAGCCCTTCTCTGGCCAGCCACTTTTCAAGTTTCTCCTCAGCCTTCTCTACTTTAGCCTCCTCATCATCTGTGAGGACATGTGCTTTGGGAAAGGTGGGAGGATCAAGTGGTCAGTCAGCTTTGCCTTCTATATGTTTCAATAGATTTTTAGACTCGAAATAACTCATGAGTTGAGCTCTCCACAGAGACCAGTTAGATCCATCTGTAGCTAGTCTCCCCATGGTCAATGGGACTTTCTCTGTATGGTCTGCGGGGCCCATAACCTTGATGGGATTATGAGCAAATGTGCAGTAGGTGTGTGAATTTTCTAGGCAGTCTAAATATTTTATCTCCTCAGTGTAGTCAACCACTGTGTTGTATATTCGGAAAATATACCTAAATATTTTATCTTACAATGAAAATAAAGAAAATTAGTCGGGAGGCTCTGTATATTATACTATACAACTCACCTCCTCAGTGTAGTCAACCACTGAGGAGGGAGGCATACGTGGGTTGTGTTTCACCCGCAAATACCTTGCAACCGGCCCTTGACCCTATCGAAGGTTTGAGCCAGATTGCCGGTCCCAATCTAGGGAGCTGGCCACGCGCATCGTGTCGTGCGTAGGCAAGTGCCCGTAAGTAGCGTACAGGTAGAAATACATTATCTCCCTCAATATTGAGGGTAAAAATATAGAAAAATATTCGAAAAATAGAGAATTAAAAAGCGCACAGTTCGATATCATTTTCAAATAAAAGTGTGAATATATTGTGATTGATCTCTCAGGGGTATGGTGCATAAGTACACCAACAGAATGAATTTCTGCACCTGGCCTAACTCGTTCCCCGACGATAGGCAAAAAGTCAATTACATGGTCTCCTACCTGAAAGGAACGGCTCTGGAATGTTTCGAGCCTTACCTGATGGGTAACCCCAACACAGAACCCCATTGGACCAGCAACCTGGAGCTTTTCATCGATGAATTACAGATCAACTTCAGCTCTTGGGACGAGAGAGCCGATGCTGAGATGGCCCTCGAAAAGCTAACCATGCAGGACAACCACAAAGCCACCCGGTTCTTTGTGGAATTTTACAGGCTCGCGGCATTTGTCGACTACAACGACAATGCCCTCCTCCGCAAGGCATACACGGCACTGCCAAAGCGCATCAAACATGGTCTCATCCATTTCGACAAGCCCCGTACACTCGATGAACTTCGAAATCCTGTTCAAAGGATCGACATGAGGTATTGGGAACGAAAGGCTGAACAGTCTGTGGAGGGCAGCAATGAGCCAAAGAAAGATATCAGATCGGACAAGCCTGGCAACAGATCCACCTCGGACAACTGCCAGCAACATAATAGCAACGATAACAGCAGCAAGGACACGCCCAAGAACAAAGACGGGAAAATGCCCCAGCCAAACCCACCCGAGTATACCCAGACCCTCGGAAAGGATGGCAAGCTTCTCCCGACCGAACGTCAAAGACGCATGGACCAGAACCTGTGTCTCCTCTGTGCCGCCAGTAATCACAAAGTCGCCAAAGCCATCTTCTATTATTCTAATCTTGCTTACATTCCTTATTCTATTCTTGATCACTGTGGACAATGCCTCCATGTGGTTTCTTCATACCTTATTGTTTTCCATTCCTTACGCCACCCTGTTCCACATCTTGCTTCTTAACTATATAAGTAGCGGGATGTATGTAGATAGTTCCTCACTCAGAATATCAAATCGGTTCACACCCCTTTGTCCGTTCCCCATCTCTGAAGTCCTTCACTTGAGCCGATGCCCTTGGCATCCTCACGAGACTCCTTCCGGTCCAAACCAGTGGCACGCATGGAACAGCAGGGCGCAATGCACGAGCACATTGAAGCCTAGCCACTCTGAAACGGTTTGTAGGACTTAACCAATTATCTCAGCATCACCGAATCCTAACACTCATGGTCACTCTTATATGCTTTCACATTTCCAAACTCCAATGGGGCCACCATTCTAGAACTTCATTTCTGCAGCCTCGTGGGACTCAGCCATAAGGGGGGGATACTGTTAGGAACCGCATGCCAGCATGCCCAACTATTCATTTCAGCCCACTCAGCCCAACTTAGCCCTTGCTCACCTATCCAACTAATATGCCCTCAGCCCACGGACTATATGCACCTCATGTATCTGTCTTGGCATCACATGCTCCTGTCAATTCATTCATTCCATTCACATCACACTCCATATGCTCGCAATTCCATTCTGTCTTCATTTACGTCAATATTCTTTTATTTACATTCCGCTCCACTTTCATTTATTTGCAATTCCATTCAGTCTCTTATATCTGATTTGCTATTACGTTCCTTAGGGTAACTCTGTTGGGAATCGGAGTGACACATCACTCCCCAATGTCACAGAGGAGATCAATATTTGGGACGTAGTATTTCCGTTCTCACTTTTCACGATCCTCGGCTTTCTTATTCTATTATAGGAATCTAGTCGACTCCTAGTAGATTTGAAAGTAGTATAAAGATCTTGTACATTCAGTAGTTCAGTCCTCAGTCAGATAATCAACTTTGATTCTCGACTAAGCTTTTCTCTGTCTCGCTAATCTGAAATTAGGGACCAGTGCGATCTGGTGGGCACAACATACAAGTTGAAGCTATGCGCTGTTCTGAACCTTGCCATTGATTTATCTTTGGGAGATTTCACATTTATTACAATTACATCATTCCTTCACATCATAACAGTCTCACAAGACACCTCTTTAATGATTTTTTTATCCTTTTATTTAGAACAGGGTTCCTGGGTAACCCCTTCTAACTGCTTAATCAATTTAGAATCTGCTCATAGTTTCATCGCATCGTCTTACTCCTGGAAATATAAAATCCTAGTATCTCCACTAACCAAGTTCTGCTCAACATTCCAATGACACTATCAGTTTGGTCGTTACTGAATCCACAGAATTGACTACTAGTTGTCCAACAAGACAAATCTACACCCAGCATTTTTGACCAAGTATCAGTATATATTTGGAAACCATCTACTTCAAAAGAATTTCAGTCCTCCCTGCCAACCTTGAGGCAATGCCCCATATTCGGCATGCTTGATCAATCAGCATCAGCTCACAGTTTATTTGAAAATTCCCCTTTATGATTATGCTTTTTTCTTAGCACCCTTCTTGATCTAGTACTGCTTGCTAACTGCATAGACATGTCCACTAGATTTTCCATCTGGACAACTTCAGTCCACCCATCCATCTGTCATGTCACTAGATCCATCGGTCAGCAATATTCGGTCACAACTCGGTCACCTGCTATAATCCATTAATTAACAGGGTATTGGGCAGTATTATGTTCTGTCAAGCCACTAATGCTTTTAGGTGTATCCTGATGGCCTCGGTCTAGTTGGCACTTGCCACTGCTCCAAAAGCCTCACCCAGGATCCTGTTCTGTCGCTGGAAGCTCTGCCAATAGCCCTAGTCAATGCAACTGCCTTGTGCATGCTTGTATACCAGAATGGCTGGAAAGTTTTTAGCTGGGACCTCTTGGTCAGCAGTGCCACTTGGCACATTCAGCCAAGGTCTCTTCTGTCTATCCCCATCCATTCTTGCTTCATCTGTTCTGTATATTTGCATTATATGCTCTCACAACTCTGCTCTGTTCTTCTCGGCTAGAAGCTGATACCTTTAGTAGATGATGGGACGTCTACCTAAAGGGGGGGGGTGGTGACTGGGTAGAAACTGTTCAAACTAGGCAATCTCCCCTCCCAAAGATGTCCCTCTCCTGAAACCCCCTCCAGTCACCCATCTCCACTCTCCATCCCATCCTTAACTTCCTCTGTTCCCTCAGTTCTGACCCTAATTCTCTCCATCCTGTTCCCACATCATCCCAAATCCCCTTCCACAATCATCCTAACACTTCACTTCCGACATTACGAATACACCCATCCCAGACATCTTTCAGTCCATCCATCACCCCTCTTCTTTTCTACCACAGCCGGGAAAGCCAAACATCCCGGCCAGCCCCACTTGGTCCCTTCTCCTCTTATGCCTTCCTTCCTTATCTTACTTTGGGTGTTTTAACCGATACTTCTGCATCCTGGGAGGGCTTCCCCTGGACATATCTTCCAAGACCTCCTCTTCTATCTGTTCAGCCATTCCAGCCTGCTGATCCTCAACCTCTTGGGCCCCTGCACCCACTGCTTGTCGGTCGCTCAGGTGGCTGGATCAGTCTCCTGTCTGTCCTCTGCAGCCTTTGCTGCTCCCATCTCGGCCATTTTGGCATTTTCTACGGCCAGAATTCCACCGGCCTCAGCCACCTTATCTGCGGCTGTCTGGTCTTCAGCTGCCTGTTTTACAGCAGCTTCATCATGCCCTAATTTCTGGTCCTTAGCTGCTTGTACCGCAGCCTCCTCCTCCTCCTTCTTTACCTCATTCTTGGCCCAAACAGCCTCCTCGGCAATTCAGGCAGCCTCCCACTGCTACCACTACCTCTCTAACCATTTCACCTCTATCTTGGCATTCCGCACATCATCTTCATCCATTGCATATCCCATTTTGACATTTTTGAATTGTTGCTGTTACACATTTCTGTGATGATGGAAGAAGTGTTAGGTGCCAGATCTGAACCTTTGTGTGATATCATGTTTAGGCATCCTGAACGTATTTTCAATCTCTGCCTACTGGCTTCATGGGTTCAGCCGCTAAGGGGGGATACTGTCAAGTACACGTACCAAGGTTCCGGTAATTTGGCAGTGCTGACCAAACAGTCAGTCTATGTCTACGCACCAGTGTCCAAGCCGCATACAAGTTACTTGGTGCACCGCTCTCAGCTCGGCACATCCACCATCCACATTCCTCGTTTCCATCATTCATCCACTCTTACCTGCTTACTATCTATTAATCCTGCCACGTCCGCTCCTTAATCCTCATCCCCCCTTATCTCAGGACATCCTGTGCTTGTATTATTCTCGGCCATGACCCTATTGTTTTATAGTTGGACACTCCCTATTGTTTTATCCTTGACCACATTCTTATTATTCTATTTTCATTGTTCTATCACCGTTTACATTCCTCCATTCTAATTTTGCTCATTGTAGACAATACTCCCATATGCTCTGCATACCTTATTGTCCCACATTCCTTATTCTACATGTCGCTTCTTAACCTATATAAGTAGGACATGCATGTACATACACCCTCATTCTGGATATTGACTAGGCTTAGGCCCCTTGCCTTCCCTTTCCTCTGTAAAGTCCTTTACTTGGGCCGGTACCTTTGGCACTCTCCGAGTATCCCTTCAGTTCCAAATTGGTGGCACACATGGAAAGTAGGGCACAATGCACGAGTATGTTGAAGCCAAAGCCACTACTTCTGCCCTGCAGGACTTGGCTGCTCCCCCACATCTTTGGCCTTACCAAAGCTTGACAGTCTCCTAAGTCTTGTAGCTTGGATATTGTAAGATTTGCTGTACTGGTATTCTTTATCTTTTCTTCTTCTTGTTTAGGACACTTTCTGACCTAGTGCCCTTTCTAGTGGCAATAGTGGCACTTATCATCTGGTTTGGTTTTCCAGCCTTTTTCTTTTTGCCATTGCTATTTGACCTCTTTCCTGTCAATAAGGCCATTTCACTTGCTATGTTTGTTGAATGATGATTGGCTCTGGCAATCAGTGTAGAGCTAATGGTGACTGAAGTGAACTTGGACTTCTCCAGGTTAAACAACTGGATCTTGACAATGTCCCAAGATTGAGTGTGTAGAAGTGCATGGATAAGTGCATGGGAAATGTGAGTGTCTGAGATAGTTTCTCTAGCATCTGTGATCCTTTGTCTGAGATCTAGCATCCTAGCTATGTGGCTCAGCCATAGATGTTGAGTAAGCATAGTTCTGTGTGTATAGATCCTCAAAATGGTAGTGAACATTGATGTGCTACTGGTTGGTGATGTACATTTCCTACCACATGTCCCACATCTTCTTGAGATTGCAACCTTTGATAAGTGTAGTCATTGTGAACTTTCTACAGCACCTTTCATCAACCCCTGGGAAGCCTAATCCCTCAGCAGCCAGTCAAGGTATTCCTTCCTCTCAGCCTTCTATTTAGCTACAAACATAGCATCTGGCTTCATATCTGAAGGCTTTAGAGGGCACTATCACTAACAAATAACCAGAGATAATACAATTATAGTGCAGCTTGCATATTCTCAGCCCAGACAGAGTAATTCCGGCTGTTTAACTTCTAGAACTTGAAGGCATTTGAGTCATTGTTAGAACCCACTTGTGATCCACTTGTGGAGCCTATAACCTGATGCAAGATAGGTATAAATATACAGTAGAGGGCTAAGTGCCAAGCCCTGGTATTCATAGACAGAAGCATGTATAGCAGTTAGTTGTAGTTACAGAACAAACAATGATAGGTTCTTATACCTGGGATTCACAGACAGAAGTGTGAATCCTAGCTATCAAATGTTGAAGTCTGTACATGATTAGCTTAGTTAATGTGGATAAACAACTGAGATTAGTATCTACCTGTATGGGATTGGCTGTATGATACATGATATGTAAATTACAGGAATAAATGAGAACAAAGTAGGTCTCACCTCAGTCAATGTAGATAAATAACTGAGGGATGAAAATCTTTCTATGGCCACTCTTATAGGGATGGGGACTGTAGACCAAAGGTATGAAAAAGTTAAATATAGCAATATAAAGAAAAAAATAGTAAATTTAGATTTATTCCACTTTCAACACCAAAAAATTCAGAAATATACCTGCAGGCATCTACAACCACTTAAGTAGTAGTTTACATAATATTGTGGATGCTTTGGTTGTATAGGTGCCTTCATGTAATGATGGGGCTTGTCTTAGCAACCACATCCTCCATCTGTGTTAGTGTTGGTGTATATGTCTGTGTCTGAGTTTCTCTTGACTTTTCTTCTTGTCACTCTTTTACTCTATTGCACTCAACATTAAGTGCAAGCTATTCTAAGAAGGCAAACTTCTATTGTGCAGGTTATCAACCTAAGACAAATGTTCAGAGGATGGATCTATACAGTGCAAGTGGGAAAATACCTAAGACAGATGTTCAGAGGATGGATCTGAACATTTGTCTTACATAGCTATCCTACTTATACCTATAACTCAATCCCTGTGAATAAAATAGAGACATGTCTTGGATTCCAAGGTCTCATTTCCCCTGATACCCCAGATTGATCACTCAAATGTCATGCTTACTATTCTTCACAACACTCCCCCATGGTTGAGTTATCAATTATACCCAAACATTTCATGAGGAAATGATATCAGTCATATGGGAAGGGTTTTGTAAACATGTCAGCAACATTGTCCTTGGTGCCTACAGGTGATATATTGAATGTCCTATTGGAGATGGTATTTTGGATATAGTGGTGACAAATGTCTATGTATTTTATTCAACTGTAGTAAATAGTGTTTTCAGTGATAGCTTTTGTACTGAGTGAGTCTGTATAGAGTTCAATTGGGTCAGTTTCTATATCAAGTTATGTGAGTAGTGATATTGTCCAATTTCCATGTTTTGCATACTCAGTGAATGCTTCCATCGATGAAAGTGTAATAGTACATTGGTTCCTTTTCTGCCAGGCAATACATCCACCTGAAAATATAAAACAATAGCCTGTTGCAGATCTACAGTCATCTGTATTGGTAGCCCAATCAGAATCATTGTACTATATGAGTTTGCTGCTGTCATTTCCTCCATATTATAACTTGTAGTATTGTGTGTATTTGAGATATTGAAGGATATAAAAGGCAGCATTAAGGTATATTTGTGTTAGATTGGAACCATACTATGTAAGCTGATTTACTGTTAAGTCTCGGTAAAGCCAATGAGTCGGTCAAGTCCTGCAGACCATTTGAGGTGGCTTGGCTTCAACATGCTCATGCGTTGTGCCCTGCTCTTCCATGCATGCCACTAATTTAGTCTGAAGAGAGACACGGGAGGGTACCAAGAGTGTTGGTCCAAGTAAGGGACTTTAGACTAAAGAAGGGGAGACAAGAGTAGGTAAACCAAGTCGATATTCAGAGTAAGGAACTATCTACATACATCTGCTACTTATATAGGTTAAGAAGCAAGATGTGGCACAGGGTAGCATAAGGAATAGAGAACAATAAGGTATGAAGGGTTATGTGGAGGTATTGTCCACAGTGATAAAGAATAGAATAAGAAATGTAAGTGAGAATAGAATAATGAAATATGGCTGAGAATAAGATAATGAGAGAGTGGATGAGAATCAAACAATGGAAAACGACCGAAGATAAAACAATAGGCTTGTGACCGAGAAATAAATGAATAATAAGTGTCCCAAGGGAAAACAGGTAAGTGTTATGACTCGGTAAAGCCTAGGAGTCAGTCAAGTCCTGCAGACCATTTGAGGTGGCTAGGCTTCAACATGCTTATACGTTACGCCCTGCTGTTCTATGTGTGCCACTGATTTGGACAGAGGAGAGGCTTGTGAAGATGCTGAGAGTGTCAGCCCAAGCAAAGGACTTTAGACAGGAGAAGGGCAGACAAGGAGATGTGAACCAAGTTGATGTTCAGAGTGAGGAACTATCTACATACATCCGCTACTTATATAGTCAGGGTGGCATAAGGAATGGAGAACAATAAGGTATGAAGAATCATGTGGAGGCATTGTCCACAGTGATCAAGAATAGAATAAGAAATGTAGGCAAGAATAGAATAATAAAATATGGCTGAGAATAAAATAATAAGGGAGTGGGTGAGAATAGAACAATAGAAAACGGCCGAAGATGTTACAACTCGGTAAGGCCGAGGGTTAGCTCAAGTCCTGCAGACTGTTTCGGGGTGGCTAGGCTTCAACGTGCTCGTGCGTTGCGCCCTGCTGTTCCACGTGTGCCACTGATTTAGACAGGAACGATGCTTGTGAGGGTGCCGAGGGTATTGGCTTTGAGTGAAGGACTTGAACAGGGGAAAAGTAGACGAGAGGGTCTGAGCCAAGTTGATATTCTGAGTGAGGAACTATCTACATACATCTGCTACTTATATGGGTTAAGAAGCAAGATGTGGAACAGGGTGGCATAGGGAATGGAGAACAATAAGGAATGAAAAACCATGTGGAGGTATTGTTCACAGTGATCAAGAATAGAATAAAGAATGTAGGCAAGAATAGAAAAATAGAGTATGGCTGAGAATAAAATAATGAAGGAGTGGATGAGAATAGAACAATGGAGGATGGCTGAAAATAAAACAATAGGGCCGTGACCGAAATAATAAGTGAATATCAAGTGTTCCGGGGGAGGATGGGTAAGGGAATAGACGTGACATGAGAGAATAGTGAGAGGTAGAAGGGATAGGTGGGAGAGATAGTCTATACAATGTACCAGATGTACCGAGCCGAGATCGCATGGTAGTGAGGATAGCATGGGTAAAGGACGGTCGGTCGGTCGGTAGTACCGAGTGAATCGGAGCTCGATATCGTGGACTTGACAGTATCCCCCCCTTAGTGGCTGAACCCATGAAGCCAGTGGGTGGAGTATGAATATAAGGTCCTCATGACTAAGTGTGGCCTTCCAAGAAGTTTGGGGTCTGGCACCTCAAATGTGATTACTGCTTTCACGTGCATTGCCTCATTATCCTCCATAACAAGAATGGGTTATGAAGTGGATGAGGAGAATGCGTCAAAAGCTGAAATGGAGAGGAAGAGGGTGGAGAGGCAGCAGAAGCAAGAGGCCAAGGCCACCCAAATTGCCGAGGTCAAGGTGAAGAAAAGGGAGGATAAGGTCCCTGAATGCGAGGGTACTTTTCTGGATGGTGGAGAGGATAAGGGGAAGCATAAGGAAAAGGATGAGGAGATGATAGTAGATGAACTTTTAAAGGATGATTGAAAAATAAGAAATATTATTATTATTATTATTTTTGACTGAAGGAAATAAGGGCATGTGGTCATTCTGAGATTTTCGGCAGATTCAGTTGTGATAAACTAAAGGGAAGGGAGGTTGATTATGAGGTCGGTATCTGGTTGATGTAGGGGCAGGATGGGTAGGATTTAATGGTTGGGACAGGGGGTGAATGAAGAGGAATTCGGGAGACGGGCATCTTTGGGAGGGGAGATTGCGTAGTTTGAAGTGTTTCTAGCTGGTCGCCATCCCCCCTTTTTAGGTAGATGTCCCACCATCTACTAAAGGTGTTGGCCTCTAGCCAAGAAGAACGGAGAAGAGTGGTAAGATCATATCAATGCAGATGTACGGATGAGACAAGAATGGATGGGGATGGACGGAGGAGACCTTGGCCAAACGTGCCAAATGGTGCCGCTGACTGAGAGGTCCCAGCTAAAAACTTGCCAGCCATTCTGGTATACAAGCATGCACAAGGCAGTTGCATTGACTAGGGCTATTGGCAGAGCTTCCAGGGATAGAACAGGATCCTGGGTGAGGCTTTTGGAACAGTGGCAAGTGCCGACTGGACCGAGGCCATCAGGATGCACCTAAAGGTGTTAGTGGCGTGACGGAACGTAATGCTAGTGGCATGACGGAACGTAATGCTGCCCAATACCCTGTTAATCAATGGATTATAGTGGGTGAGCGAGTTGTGACCAAATTTTGCCGACCAATGGATCTAGTGACATGACAGACGGATAGTGGACGGGGGTGGTCCTGATGGGAGATCCAGTAGACATGTCTATATATTCAGTGATAACCGAATTTTAGCAGTACTGGATCGAGAACTCTAAAGGAGAATAAATAAAATGGGTAACTATGAATGGATGCTGATACAATCAAGCATGCAAGGTGGGTTGCTGAGAACATTTGGCACCCAATCAGATGATTGAAAATTAAAAGAAAATGTGGGGACATAGGAGCATTGATCTAAACCTCTCTACTAGCATCTGCCAAGTCAACACAACTCTCGGTGTGCTCAGAGGCTTAGCAGATAGCGGACTAGTCTTCGGTTGCCATTGCTGAATCCTCAGCATTGACGTCTGAGGCATCAGATGCCTGTGAGACAGAGTCGGGAGTTGTGGTTGCCTTAGGACACTTGGTGACTTTGTGATTACTGGCAGCACAGAGGAGACACAGGTTGTTGTCCATGCGTCTTTGTCGTTTGGTTGGGAGAAGTTTGCCATCTTTTCCGAGGGTCTTAGTGTACTTGGGTGGGTTTGGCTGGGGCGTTTTCCCATCTTTGTTCTTAGATGTGTCCCTGCTGCTGTTATCATTGCTGTTATATTGCTGGCAATTGTCTGAGGTGGATCTGTTGCCAGGCTTGTCCGATTTTATATCTTTCTTCGGCTCATTGCTACCCTCTGCAGACTGTTCAGCCTTTCGTTCCCAATCCCTCATGTCGATCCTTTGAACATGGTTTCAAAGTTTGTTGAGTATATGGGGTTTGTCAAAATGGATGAGGCCATCTTTGATGTGTTTTGGAAGTGCTGTGTATGCCTTGCAGAGGAGAGCATTGTTGTTGTAGTCGACAAAAGCCATGAGCCTGTAAAATTCAACAAAAAACCTAGTGGCTTTGTGGTTGTCCTGCATAGTTAGCTTTTCGAGGGCCATCTCAGTATCGGCTCTCTCATCCCAAGAGCCAAAGTTGATCTGTAACTCATCAATAAAAAGCTCCAGATTGCTGGTCCAGCGAGGTTCCGTATTAGGGTTACCTGTCAGGTAAGGCTCAAAACATTCCAGAGCCGTTCCTTTCAGGTAGGAGACCATGTAGTTGACTTTTTGCCTATCGTCAGAGAACGAGTTAGGCCGGGTGCAGAAGTTCATTCTGCAAAGGAAGATGAAGCCTTTTAACTTCTTTGGGTCGGTCCCATCGAAGGGTTCTGGTTCTCGAATTCTGGTGGCTTGACTGTCTTGTTGGTGATTCCAGGTAGTTCTGCCGAGTTCGAGAATGGCATTTAAGAGGTCATTATTGTTGGCCGGGTTTATGGGGGCCCTAGCCCTAGGAGGTGGCCCGGCCTGCAGAGCCTGCCTGCCCGGTGGGGCTGGTCTGGCTTGGGGAGCTTGCCTGGCCTGCGGTGGTACAGCCACGGACAGAGGGGGTGCGGCCATGGGTTGCGGAGGTATGACCACGGGCTGACGGGGTGCAACTGTGGGTTGGGGAGGTGCGGCTATTGGAGTGCAGGGAGGTTCAGGCATGTTTGCCTGTCGGTGGTGCTGAGGCTGTTCCTTGGTTTCAGCATCTGTGTCATAATGTACTGAACCGGGTTCGTCCTCTGCTGGATGGGGTTCTTGATCATTATTGTCGTAATCTGCATATTCAATGTTGTCTTTGTCAACCTCTTTGATGCATGGTTCTTGCTCGAAGGGGGAGGCGAGACCCCGCAGCTCTATTGTCGGTGAAGTATAGCCAATGAGAAGGGGCGGGGTTCCGGAGGCTTCATGCTCCCTTTGTTGATTTACTGTGGGGGTGAGCCAATTGTCATCCATATCGGCTGTAGATCTAGTACGTGGGGGCATGATTGTAAGAATGGAGGTGGCACAGAAAGCAGTATCACTCAGAATATACTGTTACAACTCGGTAAGGCCGAGGGTTAGCTCAAGTCCTGCAGACCATTTCCGGGTGGCTAGGCTTCAACGTGCTCGTGCATTGCACTCTGCTGTTCCACGTGTGCCACTGATTTGGACAGGAACGATGCTTGTGAGGGTGCTGAGGGCATTGGCTTTGAGTGAAGGACTTGAACAGGGGAAAAGTAGACGAGAGGGTCTGAGCCAAGTTGATATTCTGAGTGAGGAACTATCTACATACATCCGCTACTTATATGGGTTAAGAAGCAAGATGTGGAACAGGGTGGCATAGGGAATGGAGAACAATAAGGAATGAAAAACCATGTAGAGGTATTGTTCACAGTGATCAAGAATAGAATAAAGAATGTAGGCAAGAATAGAATAATAGAGTATGGCTAAGAATAAAATAATGAAGGAGTGGATGAGAATAGAACAATAGAGGACGGCTGAAAATAAAACAATAGGGCCATGACCGAAATAATAAGTGAATATCAAGTATCCTGGGGGAGGATGGGTAAGGGAATGGACATGACATGAGAGAATAGTGAGAGGTGGAAGGGATAGGTGGGAGAGATAGTCTATATGATGTACCGGATGTACCGAGCCAAGACCACGTGGTAGTGAGGATAGCATGGGTAAAGGTCGGTCAGTCGGTTGGTAGTACCGAGTGAATCGGAGCTCGATATCGTGGACTTGACAGAAGATAAAACAATAGGGCCATGACCAAATTAATAATTGAATAGTAAATGTTCCAAGGGAGAACGGATAAGGGAATGGACAGGAAATGAGAGAATAGTAGGGGGTGGAGGGGATAGGGTGAGAGGAATGGTCCAGATGATGAACTGGATGTACCGAGCCGAGAGCACATGGTAGTGAGGGATGATATGGGTAAGGGTCAGTCGGTCAGTATTACCAAGTGAACCAGAGCTCAGTATCATGGACTTGACAGTAAGGGAATGGATGGGGAATGAGAGAATAGTAGAGGATAGAGGGGATGGGATGAGAGGAGTGACCCAGATGATGTAACGAATGTACCAAGCTGAGGCTGTGTACTTGTGAGGGATGATATGGGTAAGGGTCGGTCGGTTGGTATTGATGAGATTATGAGTGAATTGCAGTAGGTTTGAAGAATTTATAGGCAATCTATTTTATTTATCTCCTCAGTGTAGTCAACAACTGCATGTATATTTGGATAATATACCTATTTTATTTATCTTACAAAAGAAATAAAAGAGAAATTAGCCCTGAGGCTTTGTACATAATATTATACAACTCACCTCCTCAGTGTAGTCAACAACTGAGGAGGGAGGCATACGCAGGTTGTGTTTCACCCACATATACACTGCAACTGGCCTTTGACCCTATCGAAGGTTTGAGCCAGGCTGCCGGTTCCAAATCCAGGGAGCTGGCCACACACGTCGCGTTGTGCGTGGGTAAGTGCCCGTAAGTAGCGTACATAGAAAAGAACGAATAACTCCCTCAATATTGAGGGTAAAAATACAAATAAATGAGAGGAAATTTCAGAATTCAAAAGCGCACAAAGTGATACCGAAATCGATATATAAATACAATATATTGAGATTGGTCTCTCAGGGGTGAGATGCAAGTTTGCACCCTACAGGTAT
Organism: Chroogomphus rutilus; assembly: GCA_003314275.1. Taxonomy (NCBI): domain Eukaryota; kingdom Fungi; phylum Basidiomycota; class Agaricomycetes; order Boletales; family Gomphidiaceae; genus Chroogomphus; species Chroogomphus rutilus. The sequence continues at coordinate 21,837 of QLPI01000172.1, forward strand.
TGCCGAGTGAACCAGAGCTTGGTATCGTGGACTTGACATTTACTGTAAAGCAGATATATGGATGTATGCCTAACATTACATACATGAGGCATCCAACAATTTGTTAGTATTGTGTGCAAAGCTGGTAGTTAGGCATATCATTTGTATTCACCTGTAATTTTGTCCCAGGTGCAAGAGAGATGAAAGCTGGGGGACAATCTAGCATTTTGAAGTGCTGCAGTACACACTGGATGTAAAGTTCTTGACTTATGGTTAAGGTCTTCTTTGAGCAATCACAAATGATGTGAAGTCCAAGGAACTGGGTGATCTCTCCTAGATCACTGACTTTATAATGCATGCCAATTTACATTTTGAAGGTACTGATATGGCTCAATGTTCTAAAAAGAACAATATCATCAATGTACACTAGTAAAATAAGTAGGTCTTCCCTGTAATGATGCTTGAATGAAGATTGAAGTATCACCAGAGATGTTTTTCTGGAAGCCTAACTTGTACAGCATGTCATTCAGGTAGATGTGCCATTGTCGACCTGCCTACTTCAAGACACAGATAGCTTTCTTTAGAAGCCACACCTAGTGTTATTTTCCTGGAACAACAAATCCATTTGGCTTTTCCATGTAGATCTCCTTGGCCAAGTTTCCATTAAGGTATGCTGATTTTATGTCAATGTGGTGGACATCTAAGTCCCAGTATACTGCAATTGGTAGTAATAAGAATAATGAGTCTAATATTGCAACAGGGGTGAATGTTTCATCATAGTCAATGCCTTCAGTTTGTGAAAATCCTTTAGCAACAAGGTGGACTTGGAAGCATGTAATGACTCCTTAGGTATCTCATTTTGTCACATAGAACCATTTGCATTTAACAGGTTTCCGGTCCTTTGATAGGTCAACTAATACCCATGTACCATTGTCAGTGAGGCAATTCATCTCAACTTCCATGGCAGTCAGCCATTGTGGTACCTCTTTGTCAGGCACAGAAAATGCTGATGTTGTGTGGGCTTGTCAAGACCATGATACTGAGCTCCAGTTCATTTGGTAATACTGACTGACTGACCGACCTTTACCCATATTATCCTCACTATCACGCGGTCTTGGCTCGGTACACCCGGTACATCGTCTAGATTACTTCTCCCATCCTATCCTTTCCTCCCCTCACTATCCTCCCATCCCCTCACCTGTTCTCCCCCAAACATGTGATGACCACTCATTATCTTTGTCACGGCCCTATTGTTTTATCTTTGGTCATCCTCTATTGTTCTATTCTCACCCACTCCTTCATTATTTTATTCTCAGCCATATTCCATTATTCTAATCCTGCTTACATTCCTTATTCTATTCTTGATCACTTTTGACAATGCCTCCACATGGTTTTTCATACCTTATTGTTCTCCATTCCTTATACCACCCTGTTCCACATCCTGCTTCTTAACCTATATAAGTAGCGGGATGTATGTAGATAGTTCCTCACTCAGAATATCAACTTGGTTCACACCCTCTCATCTGCCCCTTCCCTGTCTAAAAGTCCTTCACTCAAGCCGACACCCTTGGCACCTTCGCAAGCCTCTCTCCTGTCTAAATCAGTGGCATGCACGGAACAGCAGGGTGCAATGCACGAGCACATTGAAGCCTAGCCACCCCGAAATGGTCTGCAGGACTTGACCAACTCCTCAGCTTTACCAAGTCCTAACAGTATATTCTGAGTCACACTGCTTTCCGTGCTGCCTTTGTTCTTACGATCATGCCCCCACATACTAGGTCAGCAGCCCACATGGATGACAATCGGCTCACCCCCACAGTAAATCAACAAAGGGAGCGTGAAGCCTCTGGAACCCTGCCCCTTCTTATTGGGTATACCTCGCCAACAATAGAACTGCGGTGTCTCGCCTCCCCCTTCGAGCAAGAACCACGCATTGAAGAGGTTGTCGACGACAACATTGAATACAAAGATTATGACAACAACAATCAAGAGCCCCATCCGGCAGAGGACGAACCCGGTTCAGCACATTATGATGCAGATGCTGAAACCAAGGAACAGCCTCAGCACCACCGACAGGCAAACACGCCTGAACCTCCCCGCACTCCGATAGCCGCACCTCCCCAACCTGCAGTTGCACCCCGTTAGCCCATGGTCGCACCTCCGTAACCCACAGCCGCACCCCCTCTGTCCATGGCTGTACCACCGCAGGCCAGGCAAGCTCCCCGAGCTAGACCAGCCCCACCGGGCAGGCAGGCTCCGCAAGCTGGGCCACCTCCTAGGGCTAGGGCACCCATAAACCCGGCCAACAATAATGACCTCTTAAATGCCATTCTCAAACTCAGCAGAACCGCCCAGAATCACCGACAAGACCGTCAAGCCACCAGAATTCGAGAACCAGAACCCTTTGATGGGACCAACCCAAAGAAGTTAAAGGGTTTCATCTTCCTTTGCAGAATGAATTTCTGCACCCAGCCTAACTCATTCCCCGATGATAGGCAAAAAGTCATTTACATGGTCTCCTACCTGAAAGGAACGGCTCTGGAATGTTTCGAACCCTATGAACCATTCAAGACTGAGGTAAGGGAATCTAGAACATCACCAAGGGGCCTGGTTTGTCTGGGTACACTCGGTGGAAGTCAGAGACTACTTTGGAGGTGTGAGGGAGTTCATTGGCTGGTAGCCAGGATTTTTCATCTTCGGTGCCCTTGTATCTGGACCACTTGACTAAGAACAGTAGTGGGCACCTGTGTCTTCTTCTGTCCAGCTTCGAGTCAAGGATCTCGGAGATCTCATATTTGGGTTCCCCAATGATGATGATTGGGGGTTGGGGTGGAAGTATGCATTTGGGGAAGGTGTTTGGAGTGGATGGTTTGAGCATGGAGATGTGGAACATGGGGTGAATGGCTCTCATGCTATTGGGGAGTTGTAGGGTGAAGGAAAGTCAGGCTTTGGGAATGCTGAGGGGTCGGGCATAGGGAAATGCATGGGTCAGGCCAACCCACACTGGTCACCGGGTCGGGTATCCTTGGGTGTGGGAGTGGGTCAAGCTGCGAGCACCCGTGACCCGGGCCCAACCCGGGGCATCAACTCCGACATGAACGCGACGAATGCGTATGTGCACACGCCAACACAAATGTGATGCCCCGAACACGACAAACGCGCATGTGACGCCACGAACGTGACATACATGACATACACACATGCGCCACAATGTATGCAATGCCCATTATGTGCACACGCCACCACATATGCAATGTATGCAACGTATGCTCACATGCCGTGATGAACACAACGTACACGACGTATGCACACACGCCGTGACGAATGCGACATACGCAACGTATTGCGTGCAGGTGCGGCACGCACCTGAGACCCGTCGACCCGTGGGAAAAAACCCATGGGTTGATGGGTTCGGGTTTTCCATGGGTTGGGTGTGGGTCACCCACATTTGACCTGTGGGTGACCCATGCCAATCCCTAGTCGGGCGGGGAGTGGCCAAGTCCTGCAGGCTGAAAGTAGTGGCTTTGGCTTCAACATACTCATGTGCTGTGCCCTACTCTCCGTGCATGCCACCGATTTGCAACAGATGGGATACTCGGGAGGATACTGACGATGCCAGCCTGAGGAGAGGACTTTAAACAGAGGAGGGGAAGGTAAGAGGGCCTAAGCCTAGTCGATACCCAGAATGAGGAAATATGTACATGCATGCCCTACTTATATAGGTTTAAGAAGCAACATGTGGAATAAGGAATGTGAGACAATAAGGTATGCAGAGCATGTGGAGATATTGTCCACAATGAGTAAAAATAGAATGAAGGAATGCAAATAGGGGTAGAACAATTAAAGGTAGAACAATAGGACAATAGGGAGTGCCTGACTATAAAACAATGGTTGTGGCCGAGGATAAAACAAGGACAAAATGTCTCAAGGTAAGGCAGGTTGAGGAGTAAGGAGTGGATGGTGGATGTGCCGAGCCGAGACTGGCATACCAAGTGACTTGCATATGGCGTGGACACTTGTACATGGACGTAGGATGACTGCTTAGTCGGCACTGCCATATTACTGGGATCTCGGTACGTGTACTTGACAAGAGCCTCTAGAATAATGCAAGGATTGGTGATTTCATGTGGGTGTATCTCAATTCTATCTTCAGCCAAGTCACAAATATTATAACAAAGTGACTTATTCATGCATTGAAGACAGCTGGTGGCCAGTTTATAGTACACATCCAATTCATCTACATTGTGCTATCTCAGCAGTAACATGGTGTAATTGGATTTTGTGTTTGTGCTTCTCATCTTCAAAGAGCAATAGCAAGCCAAGAAGTGATAAAAGAGGCCTCAAACACCATTCAATTAGTTCTGCCTATCAGGGCAATGATCAATGACCACCCGTTTTGAATCCTCTTGAGCATGCAAATTTGCCATAGACCTAAACCAACTCCACAAAGCTCTGAAAGAACAAAGCAGTCACACTCAATTACGATATCAAGTCTTGGCAGACTCCTGCAGACTCGCTGCTCCCGAATTTCCAGTTGGATCCTCAGTATTCGTTAAAGCTCAGTTCTTCCATACCAGTCGACCCTCCAAGAAACTAGCAGAGAAATATCTCGGCCCCTTCAAAGTAATAGCTCGAGTCAGCACCCATTCCTACACTCTCTGTCTACCCAACTCTATGCGGGCAGTACACCTGGTCTTCCATGTTTCAATGCTTGAACCCTCTACCCCCAATACCATACCCAATCAAGTTCAGCCTCCGCCTCCCCCTGTCTAATTTGACGGGGAAATCGAGTACAAAATAGCTGAAATCCTTGACTCAAAAACCGATCGGAGATGCAGGCCTTGCCCTCTTCTCTACCTTGTCCGTTGGACAGGTTATGAAGGTACTGAAGATGAAATGTCTTGGTTACTAGCAACCGAACTTGGTAATGCTCCCGAGATTGTAGCAGAATTCCACCTTGCCTACCCTGATAAGCCAGGCCTGTGGCCTCTAGAACCCAATTAAGGGAACCTACATGCCTCCTTCTCCTACCATTTTTCCCTTTTTTTCTTCTCCTTTAATCCATTTTCTCATTCGGTCTCTACCGAAATTCATTCCTTTTTCTTTTCTATGTTCCTCCATCCTACTCCGCCCTCTACCGAACCCCTTTCAGAACTGCCTTGAACCCAGGACATCCCAGCCAATTCCACCCATTGACCCTGCCCAAACACTCCGTCTAGATGAAAATCACTCAGGCAAGGTCACCAACTTATATGTGTGAGTCCATGTTGAATATATAATGTGAGTATCTCACCTCAGTCGAGTAAGTGGAACGCGACTGAGGAGATATGAATCATCTATGGTGATTATATACCATGACAAATGTGGAACGTGTGGAATGGTGTGGAATTGGACAATAAGGTGATAGGTATGTGGGAGTGGAACTTGTGGAACGCAACACAATGATATGTTACCTACAGATTTCAACAGGGGAAACGAGCGAATGTACGCCCGAGCCGTACAAGAGGGAGCTGGAGCTACAGGTGGCGGAGGTGAAATACTGGTTTACGTTAGATACGTTAAAATGGGGAAACATTGATATGCGATGGGCTCACTGGTTTTTCCCTCTTGTCATGTTTGAGCTCTCAGTGTGTGTATGTTACGACATGTGAGCCACAGTAGGCACCATCACGTGCTTACAGTAAGATGTTTCACGCCTGACTTTCGCCAGCCGAACTATAAAACTGTAGTAAGTTATTGAATGTGTGGACTTTTGAGAACGCTCTTATTCCCTGCTCTACCACAGTACTTCTTCAACTAAAATGCATTGCTCAAGATAAAGTAGTAAAGCCTCGCTACTTGGCCAGTGCTCAGGCCAAACGTAATGTCAATGGTGTCATTGATAACAAGGTCGAATTGGCCTGTGGGTTGGCACTCTCGATGGGCCGTGTTGTATAAGCAAGTCTTCTGGGCTGTGCCGCGCCGAGAACCCACAATCCCTTGATTTGCCTCTATGACATAATTTTCATCACTGCCTATATATATTAGGCGACAGTCAGCACCAGCAACCACCAGGTGAGGATTTTCAGGACACACCTTCAAGATAGGCCGAGACAGAAGCATTGGGCAAATTTTTCTCCGACGTGACTGATACCATACGCTGCGCGGGGTTTGCGGAAAAATCGCTAACATTCTGGACTCCACTTTGCTGGTCTGATGGTTCTCCGCCAGAGTTATAGAAGGGACGACTAATGCACACAGCATGTTGTACTTGTTGAGGAGGAGGACCCACTGTATCCATACACATTGTGCCATTGGGACAAAATCCATACGCTTCATAGGTAGTTTCTGTTGGAATAGTTTGACCGTACATTGGTTGCCATGTCACATTAGTCACAGATGATTTGTAATTCCTCATCTGTTTGCAACGAGCCATTACCTCCGCTCAAGTCAAACAGTGTTCTTTTTCACGGTCCTTGCTCAGCACCACCGAAATTCAACAGTTTCATCAGGGCGCCGGCATAAGTCCTCCCACGTATCGTTGCTATATTCAAGGAGACACCCTCGAAACCAATGTGTCACCCTCCACACATAGCTCTGGAAGATCCCGTTTCGCCGGTAGAGACGTCTTTAGCCTGGCGGCAGCATTTGCAAGAACGGTGGCCTAGCGGCCACCTTTGCAAGGACGGCGGCCCTGCAGCTGCCTATGAGGTGGCTTCGCCATGCCTGGTGGCAGCCTTTGTAAGAACAGTAGCCTGGCAGTCACCTTTGCAAGGACTGCATTGATTACTATAATATATATATATCAAAATTAATCACACTTTGCTATAGGAAATGAGTAATACAATTTCCAATCCTATGTTCAACACATCTCTATCTATTACTATCTATGAATTGTCCTTGAGTAACACTTCCCTATATACTATATTACTTGTCTTCCTTCCCTCTAGTAACAAAACATGTATTCTTCCCCAATTTGTACCCCTTGATACCCCCACATAAAATTGTCCATGTGAAAACACAGGTACCATAAGTCTATTCCTACTGTTCCCAGAGATTGTCCTTGTGACTTGTTTATTGTCATGGAAAATGCAAGTCTGACAAGAAATTGTCGCCTATATAATTCGAATGGCAATTGCCCTTCATTTGTATTTCGGGGATAAATGCGGTCTGTCCTGCTGATGGCCCTGTAATTATCCTCACAAACAGTACCCTGTTGGTCATTCGAACCAACCGAAGTCGTGTCCCATTGCAAAGTCCCTGACCTACATTCAGATTCTGAAGAAGCATCAAAGGCACTCCAAGCTTGACTTTGAGTTGAGAGGGAGGAAGACCGCCTATGTTGATGGAGTTTAGATATTCTAGAGGATATTGGTGACTATTATCCTCTTGTCCTTTAATGGTATCTGCACTGGAATAAAGTTTCTCCTCTCCTGGGAATTGAACCAGGACCTGAGCATTGATCTCGTCCACTTCTGTATTTCTGGGACAAAGGATGGCACGTTCCAAAAAGAACTTGTCTGGAATTGTTTGTCCACCTTCAAGGCTAGGATATATAACTGAGATGAGACTTGAAAGTTGTGGTGCACAAATCATATGCCGAGGGATGGTAAAAGAGTAATCCAAAGGGAGATTCTTTCCCTGACCAATATCAGAAAGCCATTAGGCAAACCGAGTACTTTGAGGATTATCACAATCAACACGCATGTTTATAGTGAGATGAAGGACCTTGACATGATGCCAGAGTGAAGATCTTTGGATGCATGTGCCCACGATCTCTTCCTTATTGCCCTTAGGAACCACAGGTAATGTCTGCTGGAAATCCCCTCCCTATGCTACAGTAATGCCACCAAAAGGAAGGTTATGCTGTTCTAAGATGTCCCTGCAAGTCTTGTCTACTGCTTCGATGGCATGGCAATGCTGTATAGGAACCTCATCCCAAATGATGAGACTTGTCTCTTTAAGAAGCTGGGCCCTATCTGTACCCTTTTTGATATTGCAAAGAGTACCTTCATTGATCTGAATTGGAAGTTTGAACATGTTGTGGGCCGTCCTTTCTCCAATGATGATTGCAGCAATGCCAGATGAAGCAACACAAAGGACAATAAGACCTTTGCCTCTTGCAGAGTGACTAAGTATATTCCATGTAAAAGACTTGCCGGTACCTCCAGGACCATGTACAAAGAAGAGACCACCTTTTGGTTTTCCATGAGCATCCCTGGTCATGGCAGATTTAAGGATCTGATCATGTACACTCTTTTGGCTGGATTTATCTTGGCAATATTGAGTGAAGCACTCTGAAGCTCTGAAGGAAGATCGTAGTTACGCTGTTCAGCGATTAGATGATTGCCAATAATGTCCTCCCAATGACCTGTGAACTGAGGCATGTCCTGGAACTCGGAAAGAGACCTTCCTCCCTGCCACATGATTTTGTCGATAAGGAAAAGGCCAAAGTCATAGATTTGATCCTGGGTAGGATCATCGATGCCATGCCTGTTTTGGAGCTGGTATTGAAGGTCATCGCAGATGTGTTCCCGAAACAGGGTCCAGAGTTGAGCTGGATCTGAAGGAGTACAGTGGATTAAGATGGTGACAAAGAGTCTCCTGAGCTGTGATCCTGTCTGCATGCCAGCAGCCTCTTGGATGGCGAACCTCCATTCTCTATCATCCTCCAGAAGACCACGTGCTAGGCAGACAGCCCTGAAAGTCTGATGTTGAGTGCCCTCGTAAGACCTGAGTTCTTCAAATGACCTTGCACCTTTGACCATGGTGAGGAGGGTACGTAGATAAAAACGCTCTCCAGAGGAAGGACTTGCAAAGTGTAGGCGACCAATGGCAAACTGTCGTTGGCAAATTTCCCATGATTTGGATTTTTTTCTCAAACGAAATTTTCAGGAAATTGGACATAGAGCAATTGACATGCCTCTGGATATTTGACATTGGCCTTAAAATATGCCATGAGCATAGTCTTTGCATGCTCTGCCCTTTCTAATGCAGATGGGGCATCCTGGTTGGCATCAAAGACAACATTATACTGGCCAGGGAGGTGAACAGGAAGGGCAAAGACGGCAGGAATCTGAACATGTATCTTAAACTCCAGCAATCTCCAACATGCCTCATGTGAACTGATGTAGCATGTGTTGAGATACTGCTGGATTTCATCCTTATTCTTTCCAAACTCTATTGTGGTCCTATCGTGGCCCTTGTAGATGTACTTGTGGATATACTTGATGGACCGTACATTGAAGGTAAGTTCCATGTTTATATGGCATTCCAATTCCAGGAGAAGAATGGGACAGTAAGGGACAACATTACGGTTGTCCATTTCATGACCTCTGACGATGTGCTTCCTGCCATCATTAGGACGACGATATAGTGGGTATCTGTCTTCATTTACAGAAGTCTCCTCTCGAAAGGCCTTGGGGAAATGTTTAGAACACTTCCTATCCTGCATGCATGGAGAGTTAGGATGTTCGGGTCCACAGGGTCTATGGGTCATTGTTTCACAGACCAGTTTGTACAGCCTTGGATGTGTCTGTTGATCTGGAAAGACTGCCCAGATGAGGGAATTGACATCTTGAGGAGTTCTGATTTTAGAGTCTGGTTTGAACCATAAGAGAAGATGCATTTGTGGTAGGCCCCTCTTTTGGAATTCAATGGTATGGATGTGTGCTAAAGCTTCTCCTAGAATGCCATCCTTTATAATACACTTGATGAGGTATTCCTTTTTGAGTTGAAACACCCTAGTCACCAAGTCAGGCCTATCCTGAGGAGTCTGCCTTGGACAGAGGGCATCTTTAACTTCTTGCCAATTAGGATTGGCGGTCATGGTAAGGAAGGCATCTGCAGGTCCATATTTTCTGGAAATAGCGAGAGAGTTCTGAAGATTCTCCATCATATCTCTGGTGCTCCCAGTGAATGTGGCAGGAAGGATGACTTTCTTTCCCAAATCCTGAGGGTTGAGATCATTGTCTAAGCCAGCAAATGCATCGACCACTTGGTTATATAGCTCTGCATGCAAGGTATTTTGGTTGTATCGCAACCATCTAAGCCTAGACTGTTCTGTGGTAGCCCATATATCAACAATGTATTGTTGAAAAAGCTTGCCAGCTTTGAAAAGAGTATTGGCTTCACCGTCACAAATAAACAAACGATAGCGATGGTATTTGGCCATTGATACATTCTTTTCCTGTTCTCTAGAATGCTGGTCAGTCTCCTGTTCAGGGTCTAATTCAGATCCTTGTCCTAAAAGTGGGATGTCCCTATGCCAGCCCATCTCACCCCGAGGAAAGAGGAGTACATAATGAAGAGGCACATATACAGCACTCTCCTCATGAACCCTCCTCAGACCGCCACCTTTCAATTGTACAATGATATCCCTGCTATCTTTGGCTTCACCCTCACCAGGCAAAATGCTGGCAATTTCATTGCCAGTAGGAATGTTATACCATTGAATATCGGTATTGGGTCTGTATGTGAGTCTAGCTTGAATGCTACTGCCATTAGGATGTTCACGAAGTCTTTTGAGGGCCTGGTGATAGAGGTTTACAAAAGGATTATTGGCCAACAGCATTTCTTGAAGGTCATGTAGAGTTTGAGAGTCTAGAACATTCCTGTTGTTCTGTTGTCTATGACCTAAAGCCTCGCTGGGGTCATAAAAGTAAAGCTGCGCATAACATGGTTCTCCTCCTACTGCAGGAAGAAGAGTACCATGTTGATGATAGACTTGCCCATGAATTTTGAATACATATGGACCACGACCAGAGATGCTAGGATCCAGTTTGACCCCTAAAGATATAAATGCCAGTGATGCATTATACTGACGAATGTGTTCCCTAAACTTTTTTCCCCTATCCTACTGACCATCCAAAAGTACCTTCAATGCTTCAGGAGGCTGTGGCAACAGTGGCAAGGATATCCTGCCCGATGAACAACATATTCCAAATCTTGGAAGATGCCTTGTAGACTTGGTCAAACGTTCCATTAACCAATGCCATGCTTTACAGTTTGGACATTTAACATCCATGAGACCTAGGCTGTGACATCGAATATTTCCCTCAATCATATGTTGCCGGGCTAATGGAATTTCTGAATGCTGAAGAAGTGGCTGTAAAGGATGTATAGCTTGAGAAATATGACTGGGTATTGCCAGTGGTAACAGTAGAGGCATAGCTTGAGGGATATGACTGGGTATAGCCAGTGGTAATAGTGGAGGCATAGCTTGAGGGATATGACTGGGTATAACTAATGGTAATGGTGGAGGCATAGCTTGAGGAATACGATGGGGTATAGCTAGTGGCAACGGAGGAGGCATTGCTTGAGGAATATGATTCGGTATAGCTAGTGGTAATGGTTGAGGCATAGCCTGAGGAATACGACGGGGTATAGCTAGTGGCAATGGAGGAGGCATTGCTTGAGGAATATGACTGGGTATAGCCAGTGGTAATAGCGGAGGCATAGGGACCCTGTGACGTGACTGGATGACTGGATGAGCCTGAGCCATCGCACATAACTGAGCAATGCCAGCTGTGCCTAATGGGATTTCTGGTATGTTTACAGGAGCTGTTGATCCCCCTCTATTTCTGCGCCTATCTGGAAAGACAGGATGCTGAGCGATCTGTAATGTACCAAGTTGTGCATGAATTGCAGCTATTTGTTGGCGAGGGCTTGGATCAGGTGCAGGTGCAAAAGGATCCAATGGAGCATGGACAGAAGGAAGTATAGGAAGAAGATGAGGGAATGGCTGAGGTGGTGGTGGAGCAAGGTTTTGATGATGTAATTCTGATGCAGCAGCAGCCCTCTCACAATGCATTGAAGGGGAAGTCATCTGTAACTGTTCCCGATGTTCAGCACGTTCCTGCTCTCTATCGCATTCTGGTGTAGAGGCCATCCTATAAATCATACATCAGCAGTGAAATACAAATATAGTATATACTCACAGGATAGACAATGATATATCAATTATCTCTTGAAGAGGGAGACTAGATGAGACAGCAAGAAGATGCCTTGAATTCCAAGATCAATTAAAACCAAAAGCCTGAATTATAGACACACCTGTGTGTGTGTACACCAATGTAGTAAATGCACCCAAAAATATTGATATTGATTTTACTCTTTTACTCCCCCCCAAGGTAGGCAGGACTGCCCGGGAAGTGCCGACAGGTTCATTCGTGCATTAGCTGCTTTTTGGGGTGTCCACAATTGACATATGGACGCAATTTTGCGCACTTTGCCCTACACGCACACATGCAAACTTTTGCCCCAGTTGACTTCAACAAAATTTTGCATATTTTCATTTTCAAAAAAAAAATTCCAAACCAAATTCAATTATCATTTATCATGTATCAAACAGAATACTATTATTGAAAAAAAAATCTATGTATATATTGTTACTCTAACTACAATACAAATCCTCAGTGTGATCAACCAGCCATTAAGCTGCTTCCCACTCGCTTCATTGCGTGGGTTAGCGTTATTTCGAACGCAGTCGCGAGCAACATGTGGGTGTCATGTCAGTTAGCGGTCATTGCTTAGCGGTCACTGCGTGCATAGCGGTGGTCAGTGCGACATGTGGGGGCATCGCCCAGGCTGTAGGGCACCCGATACAATGCACGACGCGGCGACACCGGCGCACCACACATCCACACAGCCTCACACATGCATGTCGGGAGGTGGGGTGCGCGGGTGTGGACTGCATCGTACATGGTAGAGGAAGGACATTGGCATGCAGTGGGTGCACGATGCGAACATGCGGTGCGCCCAGCACATGCCAAGGTCCATCCTCCATCCATCACGCATGATGCGGCAACACCAATGCACTGCACATCCTGACAGCCCCACACGTGGGAGTGTCGGGAGGTGGGGTGCTCAGGTGTCACCGTGTCATGTCGGGTGCCAGCATACCCTACCACTATGCATGTGGGGGCATCTCCCAGGCTGTAGGGCACCTGATACGATGCACGATGCGGCGACACCAGTGCACCACACATGGGGGTGTCGGGAGGTGGGGTGTGTGGGTGTGGACTGCATCGTGCGTGCTGGAGGATGGACGTTGGCATGCGGTGGGTGCACAACACGAACATGTGGCGCGCCCAGCACACGCCGAGGTCTATTCTCCATCATGCATGCTGTGGCGACACCAATGCACCACACATCCTGACAGCCCCGCACGTGGGAGTGTCAGGAGGTGCGGTACGCGGGTGTGCACTGTGTGATGGGTGTGGTCGGGAGCATGGCAATGGTGGGAGGCAGACCTGTGTGTGCTGGTGTCACCTGTACGCGACCGGGGTCTACATACAGTAGCATAGGAAATGGAACGTCGGCCTGCGAAGGGAGGATTCCATCACAAAATATAAAATAGATATTTTGATTGTGCACCGATACTGGCACACAGCCCAAGCTCCGTACCATCGCAGGGCGTTCCCAGGCAAGTCTCTGCAGCCCACCAATGCACGCAACCGGGGTCTATGTAGCGGTAGCGTAGGGAGCATGTGCATCGAGAAAAATGTCATGTCCGACGTGGTGACACCAGCGGACCTCACGTCCAGATGGGAGGTGGGGTGCGCAGATCAAGGAAAGACGTCGGTGTGTGGTGGGTGCACAATACAAAGATGGTGTGCACCGAGCACACGCCGAAGTGTTTCCTCGACACCAGGGGACTGCATGTCATTGTGGGGCAATGTGCGGGAGGTGGGGTGTGCGGATTGAGGAAAGAGGTTGGCGTGTGGTTGGTGCACAACATGAAGATGGTGTGCACCGAGCACATGCCAAAGTGTTTCCTCGACACCAGGGGACTGCATGTCATTGTGGGGCAATGCATGGGAGGTGGGGTGCGTGGATCGAGGAAAGAGGTCGGCATGTGGTGGGTGCACAACATGAAGATGGTGTGCACCGAGCACACGCCGACGTGTTTCCTCGAGACCAGGGAACTGCACGGTGGGGGAAGAAAGGGAGATACGAGTGTTGAACCAGTCACATGACCTGGCGGTGTTCTAAATCTGAAATTTGCATCGTGGGAAAGGCTTATATAAATGCTGACCCAAAGCTGACCAAAAATGCCCACAGGCACACCAGATGAACTTTATACTATAGATTAGAGCAATCATTGTTGCGGTTGTATATATGAGACCATCCCTTTGATATGTGATAAGGCCAGATTCTTTCCAATTTCGATATTGAAATTATGTACAATGCTTTCCCATGGTCTCATGACCTACTGGATTTATAGCCCTTTCATACGCAGAACCTGAGGAAGTTGGCAGCTAGTGCCATGAGGCACTACATCTCTAGAATTCTTCAAAGGCCAGACTCTCTCAAATGCCTCGGTGTGTTCCCATGTATATGGTTCCTCGAGAATATGGGCGTATTGTTGAGTTATGTCCGCTAGGTATAAATCTGTATAATAAATCTGTATAATTGCGAAGGAATATGCGAACAATTAACACACCAGTGTGGTGTGTTCAGTTACAAAGCCCGCCCCTTAATAGATAGAAGCCCAGAGCCTCGGTCCATGAACTGGTTCTCACCATATATCATCCACAGGGCTGAAGACGTAGTGCGTCCGCCGTGCTTGTGGTCAGAATACTTGGAACTAATAATATGGATATCCTAGAGCAACCACCATGGCCTTGAGCTTGACTGTGTTTGGTCATACAACTCAAAGATAGTCCTTCTAATGTGCTTATATGGCATATTACATATGGAAGCTATGTTGAATGTGACTCCTAATCCTGTGTGTTTTTCATTGTATGGGTGCTTATCATGCAAGCAAATGCACTATTCATCCCTGGCAATCTCTGGCAACTGTGGGAATCCTCTCTTTGACAGAGCATTCACCATCTTTTCTCCAGGTATGAGTATCTACATTATCATTTTCATCAATATATCTTTGATAAAGCATTCACCATCTGTTCTCCTGTGACTCTTCTTATTCTTTGACAGTCTTCTCTCTCAGAATTGTCCACCAATAAATACCAAAACCATCTGAAGATTGTTATTGATTGAAACAGGCTTTCTCAGTAAAGAAATGCTGTTGGTTGCTGGACTACCAAACACAAGATGCAAGGGTCCATGGAATGGGGAGCTTGCACCCCTCTTCAAAGGGAAGGGGGCACAATTTCACCCTCTTTGACATGGACTTGGTTATGTATCACAGCACAAAAATGAGCTTGCAACATAAATACCACAGCAGCTTACAGACTGTTAGGGCTGTATCTGTATCTGTCTTAAGTTTATAGGTTGGAGTCATGGGCCCTCATGTCTTTAGCTTGAGTCATCCTCCACATGTCTTACCTAACTAATTTGAAGGTGATTTGTAATTATTTATTGTATACATATACAGTGTAGGGTGCAAACTTGCATCTCACCCCTGAGAGACCAATCTCAATATATTGTAATTATATATCGATTTTAGTATCATTCTGTGCGCTTTTGAATTCTCAATTTTCCTCTCATTTATTTGTATTTTTACCCTCAATATTGAGGGAGTTATTCATTCTTTTCTATGTACGCTACTTATGGGCGCTTACCCACGCATGATGCAACGCGTGTGGCCAGCTCCCTGGATTGGGACCGGCAGCCTGGCTCAAACCTTCGATAGGGTCAAAGGCCGGTTGCAGGGTATATGCGGGTGAAACACAACCCACGCATGCCTCCCTCCTCAGTTGTTGACTACACTGAGGAGGTGAGTTGTATAATATAATGTATAAGCCTTTAAGGCTGATTTTCTTTCTTTTCTTTTGTAAGATAAAATAAATAGGTATATTTTCCGAATATACACTCAGTTGTTGACTACACTGAGGAGATAAAATAAATAGATCGCCTATTAATTCTTCAAACCTACTGCAATTTACTCATAATCTCATCAAGGTTATGGGCCCCGCAGACCATACAGAGAAAGTCCCATTGACCATGGGGAGACTAGCTATAGATGGATCTAACTGGTCTCTGTGGAGAGCTCAACTCATGAGTTATTTTGAGTCCAAAAATCTATTGAAACATATAGAAGGCAAAGCCGACTGACCACTTGATCCTCCCACTTTTCCCAAAGCACATATCCTCACAGATGATGAGGAGGCTAAAGCAGAGAAGGCTGAGGAGAAACTTGAAAGGTGGCTGGCCAGAGAAGGGCTCGTCAAGACTCAAATATTGGCATCCGTGTCAGAGTCACTAGCTTTAATGCTAGAAAAGAAAAAGAATGCAAAAGAGATCTGGGATACTCTGGTAACTGAGATGACAAAGAAACCAAAGATGGTTGTCACCAGTATCCAGAGACAACTCTGGAACATGAAGTGCTTGGAGGATGATGATCTCAGAGAACACCTTGATAGGGCTCAAGATCTCTATGAAAGACTCAATGACATGGGAGCTAAGATCTCTGAAGAAGAATTCCTTGATATCATACTATCCTCATTGCCACCATCCTACGAATCAGTGATGAATACCCTCACGACCTCTCTTGAAGAAGTCAGAAAGCCTTTGGATCCAGACAATATCATCCGGGTACTTAAATCACAATATGATAGGCATAGGACATTGTCCCTTACACAAGAGGACCAAGGCTTCGTGGGTACTGCAGATAAAAAGGCGCATATATGCACCAACTGCAAAAAGCCGGGACACACAGTTGAGATGTGTTGGGCTAAAGGTGGTGGCAGAGAAGGCCAAGGGCCAAGGCAGAAGAAAAGATCTAGATTCAAAAAGATGAAAGGAAAAGGGAAAGGCAAGGCTAAAGCCAACGTAGCCGATAAAGATGAGTCTTCCGGAGGAGACGATGATGGATCTATGGCATTCATCAATTATGATTGCGCCGCCTTCATCAGAGACAGAACAGGCGACACTATTATCTTAGATACAGGAGCTAGTTCTCACATGACGCCTCATAAAAACATGCTTGAGAACTACAGAAGCTTCCCTACACCGCGTACAATTCAGGCAGCCGATCAAGGCAGCTTTGATGCATATGGAAGCAGTCAACTCAAAATAACTACTAGAGTGAGAGGGAAAGCAGTCACGTTGACATTGAAAAATACACTATATGCTCCTAAAATCACCTTCACCCTTATTTCCATAGGCCGATGCGATGATGCCGGTAACCGGACAGAGTTTGCATCTCAAAAATGCACTATAATGAATTCGTCCGGCTATATTTTATTACAGGCACCAAAATTACATGGCCTATATTGTTTGGATAATCAGTCAACTAAACATTCCACAAAGCTATGTTTAACTGCCATTGAAACACATCGCAGGCTTGGGCACATATCTTACAAGACCCTTAAGCGCCTGATGGATTGTGGCATGGTTGACGTAGACCCTACGATCTTAAAATCAACCTTGAGGATGGTACCTTGCCCCCTCTTGGTCCCATTTATTCCCTCTCAGTATCCAAACTCAAATCACTATGAGATTTCATCGACAAACATCTCAACATGGGTTTCATTTGACCCTCAGGTTCGTCACATGGCGCACCAGTGCTATTCGTACGCAAGAAGGACGGCTCCCTGCGGCTCTGCGTAGACTTTCGTGGTCTACACAGAATCATGAAGAAGGACCGTTATCCACTTCCCCTTATTTCTGACCTCTTA
This sequence comes from Chroogomphus rutilus, assembly GCA_003314275.1. Lineage (NCBI taxonomy): Eukaryota > Fungi > Basidiomycota > Agaricomycetes > Boletales > Gomphidiaceae > Chroogomphus > Chroogomphus rutilus. The sequence goes on from QLPI01000172.1 coordinate 39,380, forward strand.
GACGCCCCCAAGAAAGCCCGTATATACACTAAAATCGACCTCAGACATGCCTATCACCTCATTCAAATTATAGAAGGGGACGAATGGAAGACAGCCTTTAGGATATGCTATGGATCCTTTGAGTGGCTTGTCATGCCTTTCAGACTTTCTAACACACCTGCTGCATTTCAGCGCTTCATGAACGATATTTTTGGCGATCTATTAGACAACTGCACCATAGTCTATTTAGACGACATCCTCATCTACTCCAACGACGAATCCTCGCATATCGAACATGTTTGCGAAGTTCTATGACGATTACGCAAACACAACTTGTACGCTAGAGAAGACAAATGTTCTTTCCACCAAATGTAGAAGGATATATGTGACTACCTAGCAATAAGCGCTGAACCAATTAGTGCCAAAGAAGATGATTTTGCCTATCTATCAAATGATTTGCAATTACCTACGACAACTAATGAAGCCCTTAATAATTCTACATGGAAGACAGCCATGGATACTGAGATCCGATTGCAAATCGACAAAGACACCTGGGAACTCACTAAACCTCCTCCGGGTGTGAATATAGTCGGTAGTAAATGGACTCATGTTATGAAACACAATCAGAAGGGTGATGTGGTTCGTGCAAAGTCAAGACTCGTTGCTCAAGGCTTCACACAAACTTTTGGAGTTGATTACGATGAGACATATGCACCAGTCATTCATATGACATCATTACACACTATTTGCGCTATAGTGGCTAGAAATGATTGGCCAATACATCAAATGGACGTAGATGTAGCATATCTTAATGCGCCACTCGAGGAACCTATTTATATGCGTAAGCCACCAGGATATTTTGAGGAACAACATGAAAACGTATTATTGCTGAAGAAATGCATATACAGACTCAAGCAATCGGGCAGAGAATGGTATAAGTGTCTATCGAATGCCCTTTACTCTATTGGATTTACAAAGTCAGCCTCAGATGCTGCCGTATTCTCTAGACACAGGCCAAACGACTATGCCATCATTGGAGCCGCAGTAGACGACCTTACTATAACAGCTACTGACGATACAATATTGCGGGGCATCAAAGAAGATCTCGAGGCCATCTTTAAGATGAAAGACCTTGGAGAAATCCATTGGCTTCTTAATCTGAAGATCGAATGAGACAAATCGGCCTACAATAAGCTTCTCTCAAGAATCTTATATCGACAAGATACTTGACCGATTTAATCTTCAGGATGCAAAAACGCATACGACTCCTCTAGATCCTACATGTAAATTATCCAAAGATCAATGCCCAACTACTGAAGCAGAAAAGAAAACTATGGAAAAGATTCCATACCGGCAGGCCATTGGTTCACTCATGTGGACAGCAGTAGCTACCCGACCAGATATTTTGTTTGCAATCTCTATATTATCACAGTTCTTAGAGAATCCAGGGATTACTCACTGGAATGCAGTAAAGAGAGTATTCAAATATTTGAAAGGCACGAAAGATAAGAAGCTGATCTTAGGGAAGAGTCGAGATGGAATAGTAGGATATTCTAATGCCGACTGGGCCTCACAAGATCACAGACATTCGATATCAGCATACGTCCTTCAAATAGACTCTGGGAGTATCTCATGGAGCTGTCAGAAGCAGATGATCGTGGCACTTTCATCCACCGAGGCAGAGTTTATTGCATTAACTCATGCCACAAAAGAGGCTATATGGCTCAAGAATTTCATAACCGAAATTTTCCAGCCAATTAAAAATCCTATAAAAATTTATGCTGACAACCAATCAGCTATTACAATAGCCTACGGTAATCAGCAACACTCGAGGACTAAACACTTCGATATACGACTCTATTTCATCCGAGATACGATTGATAGGAAGAAGATTCAAATTGAATATCTCCCAACCGATCAAATGGTCGCAGACATCCTCACAAAAGGTCTACCAGGACCTAGAGTGAAGATTCTCACCAAAAGGCTCGGCATATATTGAGCTTGAGGGGGCATGTTGGGTGTAAACATACATCTCACCCCTGAGAGACCAATCTCAATATACTGTATTTTTATATCGATTCCGATGCCATTCTGTGCGCTTTTTAGTTCTCTATTTTTTCGTATTTTATTTGTATTTTACCCTCAATATTGAGGGAGATATTGTATTTCTACGTGTACGCTACTTACGGGCGCTTGCCTACGCACCAGACGACGTGCATGGCCGGCTCCCTGGATAGGGACCGGTAGCCTGGCTCAAACCTTCGATAGGGTCAGGAGCCGGCTCTAGTATATGTGCAGGTGAAACATTCCTCGCACATATTTCCCTCCTCAGTGGTTGACTACACTGAAGAGGTGAGTTGTACAATATAATTCAGTAGTGTCCAGACTGATTTTATTATTTCTTTTACTCTGTAAGAAAACTAAATAGGTATATTTCTTTAATATACTTGTAGTGGTTGACTACACTGAGGAGAAAACTAAATAGATTGCCTATAAAATTCTTCAAACCTATTGTAACTTGCACATAATCTCATCAAAAGCTAGCTGAGAAGTTTTTGGGTCCATTTGAAATCATTGCACGTCCCGGTACTCACTCTGTTACTCTGAAACTCCCAGGCTACATGAACGCAGTACATCCTGTATTCCACGTTTCAATGCTTGAGCCAGCCACTCCTAATCCCATTCCTAATCGCATTCAACCACCTCCGCCCCCAGTCATAATTGACGGTGAACCTGAATTTGAGATATCCAAGATCCTGGACTCGAAAATTGATAATCGACGTACAGTGTGTAGATTGTTGTACTTAGTGCGGTGGGCAGGATATGAAGGCACAGATGAAGAAACCTCATGGCTCCTTGCAACAGAACTCAACCACACTTCAGAACTCGTTCAAGACTATCACAAGTCGTATCCAGACAAACCTGGACCATTACCCATTCCATAAGCACCTCGCAATTTCTCTTCCGTTCACTCTCGCTCATTCCATTCATTATCACTCTCACATTTCAGTTCCGTTCACTCTGTCTTCAAGTTCAAAAAAAAAACCCTCAATTCCGATTCACTCATTTCAACTCGCAATTCAGCTTCTTCTTTCCGTTTTCAAGTTCAACCCTCAGTTTCCATTTGATCACTCCTTATTCCATTTCAACTCTATTCCAAACTTCAAATTCACGCTCAATTAACCATTAATTCCTATTCTACAAGTCCAACTCTACTTCCCCATCTCCATCCAAGTCATCAAATACATTTCTCACATTTCCATCCCCAGTCACCCAACCTTCCCAAGTTCCACACGCCCTTGGCGGCTCTGATAACTCCTTGCTCTGTGACCTCTGATTCTGCAACATCATCCACAACTCCCTCACCTCACCTCGCAATTGACTAACCTCACCTCGCAATTCCTCATTGGTCATACAGCTCTCTGACACCTGGAACTTGTGTTCCAAAAGCTCCTTGCGATGCGCTTCGACCGACCGCTGCAGTTCCAAAAGGGCAACGGTCAATGCAATGACCGGTGAAGGGGCAGGAGGCACAGAAGGGAGGACTCTGGGAGGTAGCATAACCTCAGGAGCCAGTGGTGGAGGAGGTGGAGGGTTTGGCACAGGCGGTGGAGGAGGTGGAGAAGTTGGCACAGGAGGAGGTGGAGGGGTTGGTGGAGGTAGTGGAGGCATGGGAGGGGCTGACGATGGTGACGAGACGGTGATCTGTGGTGTCTGTGCCACAGTAGGTGGAGGAGAAGACTCCTGAGGAGGGTTAGGCAGTAGAGGGGGCAGTGGGGAATGAGGGTCAGGGAGGAAGAGGGGAGTATGCGCTCTGGGTTCCAACCTCAGTCTTTTCGAGGGACCCGCACCATCATCACCATGTTCATCTTCTGGCGTACCTTCCCTTGTTTGCTTTTCCAACCTCGGACTTCCCTCATCCTCGGGATTCCGCTCCCTAACCTTTCCCTTGCCTTTCCACTTACTCGTACTGCAACCTCTCTCATTTACACTACAACCAACACCTCTCTCACTACACCACATGCATGCACCCAGATCCAGATCCAAGTCCCACTTCCTTAAGCACATGTTGCCTCGCTTTTTGCAGTGATTGCAAGGTTTCCTAACGATGAAACCACAAGACCAGGGTGTACGGTCATCTTGTTCACCCGACCTCGCCTTTTGATAGAACATGCTATTCATGTCTCCCTCATCATTCCTCATCTGAAGACGAGCATACTGCAAGAGCAAAAAAAAAACAATAAACACTTTAATTCCGAGGCAACTTTCACTCACCTTCGCACTTTTCGAATGTGTCCCTTCGATCCAGGGCTCTCGCACATCAATATGATCTTGTTCGAGTAGCACCTGGTTGTGCTTGATGGTAGATGATGATGGGGATGGGACGATGGCAGGGAGGTTGTTTTCACCTCGGAGATAGGTAGTGACTGGCGAAGGGTTGAGACCCATTAGCTTCTGCATGTAGGCAGGGTTGATGTAGTAACCTTCCATTGGTGATGTCGACGATGGTTACCCCCCAAACTCCCTCACGACTTCTCTTATACGCATTCGCACTTCCGAACTCCAACAGGGCCATCCGTTCTAGAACTTCATTTCCGCGGCCTCGTGGGACTCAGCCGTAAGGGGGGGATACTGTCAGGAACCGTACGCTGGCAAGCCCAACTATTCAATTCAGCCCACTTAGCCCAACTCCACCCTCGCTTGCTTATCCAACCATACACCCTCAGCCCACGGACTATATGCACCTCGTATATCCGTCTTGGCATCACATGCTCCTGTCAATTCACTCCACTCATTTACGTCACATTCCATATGCTTGCTATTCCTTTCTGTCTTCATTTACGTTTAATATCCTTTCATTTACGTTCCATTCCATTTTCATTCATTCGCAATTCCGTTCAGTCTTTTATATCCGATCCACTATTACGTTCCTTAGGGTAACTCCGTTGGGAATCGGAGTGACACGTCACTCCACAATGTCATGGAGGAGATCATTATTTGGGGCGTAGTATTCTGTTCTCGCTTTTCACGATCCTTGGCTTTCTCATTCTATTATAGGAATCTCTTCGACTCCTAATAGATTAGAAAGTAGTATAAAAGATCTTGTACTCATAGTTCAGTCTTCAGTCAGAAAATCAACCTTGATTTTGACTAAGGTTCCTCTGTTCATTTCTGTCTGTCTCACCTTTACGAAATTGGGGACCGTGTGGTCTAGTGGGCGCAATGCAATACGTTGAAGCCAAGCCCCATCCAGAACCTCGCCATTGCCTCGCCTTTGGGAGATTAAATATATTACGATTACGTTCTTTCTCTACATCGTAACACCTAGCCCCTATTCACACAGCCTCGATGCTGTACCATTTCTCTACAGTTTCTCCATAGTTTCCTCTTTTGTATACTTTGTTTTTGTGCTTTGTCATTCAACTGACATAGCCAACCTCTCATATTGTTTCACATTATTGTTTGGTTTTTGTATATAAAGGCCTCTGGCTCACCTCTGTAATAACAAGTTCACAAGTTAAAGTCTTAAGTCAGTGTCAAGCTTCGGTTACTGACGGACTTCGGTACTGCCGAAGGGTACTGTCGAAAGGTCGGGCAGACTATGGCCAAGTCCTGCAGGCCAAGAGTAGTAGTGTTGGCTTCAACGTACTCGTGCGTTGCGCCCTACTTGCCGTGCGTGCCACTGGTTTTGCAACAGACAGATACTCGGGAGGATGCTGATGATGCTGGCCTGAGTCGAGGACTTCGCAGAGGAGAAGAAGGTAGAAGGGCCTAAGCCTAGTTGATACCCAGAATGAGGAAATATGTACATACATGTCCTACTTATATAGGTTAAGAAGCGACATGTGGAATAAGGAATGTGGGACAACAAGGTATGCAGAGCATGTGGTTATTGTCCACAACGGATAAAATTAGAATGAAGGGATGCAAAACGGGGATAAAACAATAAGGGATAAGATAATAGAGGTGTGGCCAAGGATAGGACAATAGGGAGTGGCCGAGTATAAAACAATAGAGTTGTGACTAAGGATAATACAAGGACAGGAGGTCCTGAGGGGAGACAGACTGAAGGGTGAAGGCAAGGAGTGTGGATGGTGGATGTGCCGAGCTGAGACTGGCGTACCAAGTGTTATGCATGTGGTGTGGACACTTGGTCGTGGATATAGGATGGTTGCTCAGTCGGCAATGCCGAATAATCAGGTCTTGGTACATGTACTTGACAGTCAGTCTATAAGTCCAAGTTATGGCTAAGTCTAGGAAGTCTAGACTCTAGTATTCAAGTTCAAGTACAAGTTCAAGCTCAAGCCCATATGTGACATCTCACAGTCATGGTCAGGTTGCATCATAAGTCATGCATAGTCACATATCACACTACATTCTACTTTTATATCCTCAGTTACATGCCATATTATGGCCTTATAAGTCACAGATCTTAATCCAGCTGTGCCGGATGACTGTGCTATATCCTGCCATAGAAAAGGACCGGTGCATGCAGGCTTTTAGGTATTAATTACCTAGAGAAACTCTACACCGTGTGGGTTAGCATAACCCATGCTATTCCCTAGGCATTGGAAGCCTGTGTCAAGTCCACGTACTGAGACCCATCCACCGGCAGTGCCGACCGAGCAATCATCCTATATCCACGACCAAGTGCCCGCGTCGCATGCATGACACTTGGTGCACCGGTCCCGGCTCGGCACATCCGCCATCCACACTCCTCGGTCCGTTTCACCTCGGGACTCCCTGTCCTTGTATTATCCCCGGACACGACCCCATTGTTTTATACTCGGCCACTCCCTATTGTCCCATCTTGAGTCACGATCCTATTATCCTGTTTTTTATTGTTCTATCCCCGCTTTGCATTCCTTGTTCTAATTTTGTTCATTGTGGACAATAACCACATGCTCTGCATACCTTGTTGTCCCACATTCCTTATTCCACATGTCGCTTCTTAACCTATATAAGTAGGACATGCATGTACATATTTCCTCATTCTGGGTATCGACTAGGCTTAGGCCCTTCTACCTTCTTCTTTTCTGTTAAGTCCTCGACTCGAGCCAGCATCATCAGCATCCCCTCGAGTATCTGACTGTGGCAAATACAGTGGCACGCATGGTAAGTAGGGCGCAACGCACGAGCATGTTGAAGCCAACGCCACTACTCTTGGCCTGCAGGACTTGGCCATAGTCCGCCCGACCTTTTCGCCAACACCCCTTGGCAGTACTGAAGTCCGTCAGTAACCGACGCTTGACAGCCTGTAGAGGTCACTGTGTCACCCTTATAGTCACCTACACTAAAGAAAAATAATATTCCCACAACTGGTACTTTTGCAACTGGTCAAGTCATGAAATATTAATATTATGTAAGTTATGGGTCTGGGCTGACC
>QLPI01000173.1:0-11441 GCA_003314275.1 Chroogomphus rutilus
TTGAAATTTGATTTGTTGAATTAGGTGAGCCGCGGTAACTTTGGGGTGTACTTGCAGCAGGAGGAGCAGGATTGAATGTTCCATTTGGAGGTTTGCCATTCGACCTAGAACCTGACCTCCCAACAAAAAACATGCTATTAGAAGTTTCGTCGTCAGAGAACTGGTTATTGGACATGCTATCCGATTTCACAACTAACGTCGAGGGTCGCTAGTTGCCTAGAAGTTGGTGGGTGTTCGAAGTTCAACTTGAATCTCTGAACTCTTATGGTCTATTTAACATCGAGATCGTGGCGCAAACAATAACAGCCTCGCGCCAATGGCTTCCTAAATTAATCTTCGGATAGCAAGCGATGTTCAGCGTCTTTGGTCATCAATGCTGTGCTGAACTCGAAGCATATGAGAACCGTCTCGACAACAGTAAGTGTACTAAAGTGTGGCAAATACTCTTTTGGATCGGACAGCAAGCATGAGGCTATGATCATTCGCCACAAAAGGACACACTGCCACATTTTATGCTGTTCCTTGTCCTGTACAGACACAAGTGAGATGTTCTTCGATGTCCTTTCTAAGGCTGTGGTGCCTTTTCAATCGAGGAAGAAACTCCGTGGTTCCGCGCTTGATTCCTATGCAGGAAATGGAACCACCATCGCTGCTTTTTATACATAGGGCTGGACTCGTAAGACTTACCAGACCTTGAGGCGAACTATTATTGACATATATCCTCCCTGAGACGGTCGTAGATTAGCAATGGTTGATCTTAAACTGAAGTGATCTACGGAGTGGACAGCATTTGGCCATGACACCGTCGCTTCGTGGCATAGAAGCGTCTTGCAGTGTCCAGGATGCTGTGGTTTTAATACAGAGAGTAGTCTCGTAAGTGTGAAGAGGAAATCTGCATCCAGAAAAATAGAACAGCATAATCCTTCTGGTGTCTGAAAGACAAGTGATCGACGGAAGAAGTGGGTGGGTCTTCCTGGACTCCTGGTATCCTGGAATCGGATGATGAAGCAAGGTGAGAGAGAAACTTGTTGTACTATTCGGAACAAGATGACCGTCAACGGGGGGGGATGAGCTTACCGCCAGTGACCATCACCCACGGGTCACGTTTATCGATTTATCGACTCCATATTGTATAACCGTCCATTAATACTTGAACCATCCATGTTTGAATCATCTCCTCTTATTGCCATTGTAATTGGGACACCTCGCATAATGATTCATTCTTATATATCAATGCACCCACTGGAGACATCCATGCCTGTCTGGGTCTTGAAGGATCGTACACCGCCGTGAAACTACTTCAAGAACCTTCTCCCTGAGGCCATGCTTGTTTCCCCACAGATGAAGGAGTCGAGCCAACAGCTCATCCAGTGTCAGACTTTTGCCCCCACTCGTGCTATGGGATCCTAAAACAAGTTGCCCGATTACTTCCTCCGAGGGTAAAGCGTAGTCGCGGTGAGTACGCGTGATTTCTTTTGCCAGGGAAAGAAGCGGTGCATTGGCGGTAAGTGGGGATTCTGCGGCGAAGAAGTCGTCGAAAATTTTATCATCAGATATCTCCGTAAGAGTATTCGGAAGCCAGTTGGGTTTATTGTTTCTGTCTTTGTCTAGAAGTACTTTGGTAACTCCAGTGACGAAATCATTGCTTGCTCCATTCTGAATGAAAATATGAGTGATATTTTGGAGGAACAGCTGGAGAAACCATACGATAAAGGCAGTGGCGAGATTCATCTCCATCTGTAATACCTCTCCTAAAGTCATAGTCTTTCCCCGACGAATGGCTCCCAATGCAACCTTGAGACTAGTTGGGCTGCGCATGTTGAGTTCTTTGAGAGTTGTCCTAGCCCAATTGCCTATATTGTCCTGTTCCTTGGCCATGCTTGTGAGTGACGCTACAATGTCCTCCACAGTCTTTCCTGAAAACGCCTTATCAAGGGCTACCCTGACTTTTCCAACAAGCGGTGGTGGTGGTTCGCTTCCACTTCTCTCAAAGTACAAGTCTTCGATGGCAGCATCGACAAGATCTGGAGTAGCTTTTTCTAAGCTGGAAAGGCGGTTTTTAAGATCGGGTATTCGACTGGCGGGTATGAAATGCGTGGCAATTCCTTGCTCGCTGGAACACAATTCATTTTCCGCGCTTTTTAAGAATACACACCGAAGCACGACTTACAAGACATCTCTACCTGCCAGCGAGGTAGCTGTTAGGGCCAGAAAGGTTCCCAACTCGCCATCCAAACGCGACAAAAAGTGATTTGATCCTACATCAGGGACATAGCCAATTTTTGTTTCTGGCATGGCAAACAGAGTATTCTCTGTCGCTACGCGGAACGGTGCGTGAACCGCCAAACCAGCCCCTCCACCCACTGAAGGTATCATATATCATTAAAATAAACAGCATGAGGCGGAATATGTCACTCACTCGTGGTGCCGTCCATGATAACTACGTATGGCGTCATAAGGTTTCCTAATTGATGGTTCATTTCAAACCTACAGAGTATGGTAAGATTCTGAAATCAGGTCCGAAAGTGATCTAAACTTGCTCGTCTTTAAAATAAGATAGTGAGTTTACACGTGTCTCTTCCGACTTGGATGCTTCCATGACCGCTAAATTCAGGATGATGAATACCACCCTGCAGGTACAAGACATGAATACTGACACACAATATCTCCTCCTGCACAAAAAGCCGATCCTCGTCCTGTCCCTAATATCACCTGACAAAGATCAGACGAGTCCCATTCCTAACAAAAGTAGGTGAGCGCCGAAACCAATCAGAGGAGCTTACCCCTAGACCTACCTGGACCTTTGAGCGAATGAGACGAATCATCCCAGCATCTAGTGCATTCCGCTTGGCATGTCGATTGAGAATATAGGTGCGAGTGGCTAAATGCGACTCGAAGAGAATCCGGGGCTACTAGGCATCAATTGCTTGTTCCACTGTTCTGCGCCAAGTGCTTACTTCCTCGGCCTCAGAACCATTCGCAGCTGCCGAGTTTACATGGCGTGCAATCATGGATACCCGAGGAACAGCTGGAAGGTGGTGAGGGACTCGTCTAGACATGCTTCGCAGCATGAGAACGACCTTGAACGCCGTGGCTCACAGCTGAAATAAAAGTCGGAAGTGGTGTGGGAGATGCCGGCGCTTCCCAAAATAGTTCATATCGCTCTTACTCCGACAAAACTCAAAAAGCCTTTTGCGTTCATTTACCTTGTATGGCATCAGATATACAGCTTCCAGATGTCGGTGCTCGTATCAACTACTCCTCACACCTTGGTACAGTTAGATTTGTTGGTGCAGTCGATGGAACGAAAGGAGTGTGGCTCGGTGTAGAATGGGATGATCCCCAGCGGGGGAAGCATAGTGGAACTAAAGATGGCAAACAGTATTTTACTTGCAAGTTTGTATATTATAGTCTGCTTCTCAATCTAGTTCTCCTGATAGCCATACTCTTCAAGGGTGCCTAACTCTGGGTCCTTCGTACGTCTAAGCCCATCAATTATTTTCGGGAGTTCGTTTTTGCAAGCACTTTCTGCAAAATATGTAGAGATATCATTCGATGCTTCGAATGAAAAGGTAATCCTTGGGTCAAGTAAAGGCGCCATCCAGGTTGAAGCTGTCGGCATGAACAAAGTGCGGAGTAAGCTGTCTAGACTTGAGAACCTGCGCGAGGTCAGCCTTGATAAGGAAAACGTCGCAAAGGCCGATGAACCCGGTGATATTCGACATAGATGTCCCAGTGCGTACCGCTGTCCTCTACCGACAAGCTGTCCGTCATAAGGGTAACAGATATCAAGGGTTTGGATCTCTCACGGAGTCTCATACCCACTTGGGAGGTACTGGCACGAATTGTTGAAGAGCTCTCTTTTCTGGAGACTCTGACGTTGAAGTTAGTATCCATTCGTTAGAACGTACATATACGCAAGGTCAATTTGAAAATGTCTAGTTTCAACCGCTTAGAACTCCCCCGGAACGATCTTGGAATGGCCTTTGCCCATGTGCGAGATTTGCGACTTAACGGTGCCCTTGTAGCCTGGAAAGATGTGAGTGACCGTCGGATTTGCAAATCTGACCGTGCATAATTTTTTTGTTCGCCAGATGCTGGAACTGTTTCCTTTATTCCCAGAGTTACTCCATCTCGAGTTAGGATTGAATGAAATTCAAGAACTCTCAGACTCCCCTTTCTCGCACAATTTATCCAAAATCATCACTTTAAATCTCCAAGAAAATAGACTCCATCGCTGGGAAAACGTCATCAAAGGTCTTGTAAAATTCCCGCGGTAATGGTTCATCTTGAGTGAAGCGAACACCGAAACACTTTGGCTGAATCTTCATTCCAGGTTGAATAGGCTGATCCTCTCTGAAAACAAGTTTGAAAATATACCACGACCGTCCATTTCTACCCCACCATTGGACAATATTTCACATCTCGCATTTGCTTCAAACGGCCTACGCTCATGGGCTGATATCGATGCACTTTCTTCATGGTTTCCCAATTTGCAGACCCTAAACATCAATTTCAACCCAATTGCCCAAGGTCCGTAATATACGCAGTACCTTCTTTTCGCAATAACATCCAACGCACTTATTCTAGACACATCTGCACGAGCTTTGACCATTGCCAGAGTATCCACATTATTGTCGTTGAATGCAAGCGCAGTATGCATTTATTTTTTTGAATATGGTTCTGTATCGACATTGTGACAGATATCCCCTGCTGAGCGCAATGATTCTGAGCTATTCTACTTGTCTCACATCTCTAAAAGTAGTGTAGAGACTGACGAAGCACGAGAACGAGAGCATCCACGGTACCGGGAACTTTGCGAGAGTGAGTGGGTACCTATCGTCGGTAGTTTTCGAGCTGAAGTTGACCATCCAGAACATGGACGACCAACTGAACAGCGAGAACTTCCCGCCGACACGTTGAAGAATCGTCTCATTGGTGAGATCCTTGTTTTCTCGGCCTTGTTATCTGCTTGACATCTAGAACAGAGACTCATTTCTTCGAAACATTACAGTCCTCTCCTCCCACCCCCAATTTCAGTCTCCTTACACCGCGCTTCACTCTACGACTTTTACCCAGCATGTCGCTACGCATGCTTCGTCTGAAGATATTAAAGACCCTCAAGCTGCCACCACAGTCGAAGGTGCAGATGTGGTTAGCACTAGAGCGAGGATCGTTGAGAGAGTTTGCTGAGATGGACATGGAAACAGCGGAGAAGCCATTAAAATGGTGGGGACCGGATAATAATAGCAAAATTGTATATCATGTACAATGAATCACACTGACCTCGCAGGATGTGTACATGTGCAATAGATGATAAGTGTTGTCTGTATCGCTTTCAAGTTTTTAATGTATGAATTTTAAAGCAAATTCAATAAACCCATAGATATCCGTCGGCTTGATATCATGACACGGTCGTCCTCACCTGAAAGATAAATTCTCGAATAAATGGCTTCAGGAAGTTACCAGGACAGAGCTTAACAAAACTATATTAAAAATCGACGGGAATACTCTTCGAAACAGACGGCAATTGCTGGCACACTCATCGCACTCCTTAAAGGACAAGATAACCCTTATCATCCAGAGTTTTCTTTACTTTCCTACATGATTTCTTTTGGCGAATAGTATTGAGCCATAGGATCGATGGGGGATCTGAGAAAAATGTCGGACACTGGAACAACAGCCTTGCAACGACGCTTGTCGATGGGCCTGATTCTTACTTCTGGAACAGGATAGTAAGCTAGAAAAGGATTAATCTTCGAAGCTTCGGAAGTATACAGTATACGATTGTCTGAAATACTTGACAATGCAGGCACAGAAAGGTTTTCTTATGTGGAAGACTTTAAATTTTTTTGTTAAGTAGTTGCTTTTGCATAAAGATTTTTATCTCAAGAAATTTATGAGAAAATGCAGCTTTTCCGATTTTCTTTTGGCAAAAAAGTTTTTTAAGAAAAACTTAAGCAAAAACTAGTTTCCCCACATTTGCATTAGACAAAACAACATATTTCAAAAACAACCACTTCACAAAATTTTATCATGTATTTTTAGCCCAGAGAATTTGTAGTGTGAGACTGCAGGAGATCAGTGTTATGTTCTTGCTGCCAAGATCCATTTTGAGAGGTCATATTGATTACAGTAAGTAATCATTCTCCTTTTTTAGTACCTCTGTTTCAGCCCTTGTGCTGGTGGTTATCTAGAATATTTCTCTAAGGGCTTAAGTTTCAATCTTCAAAGATCCCTTGCAACAGAATCATTTGCATGTTTGGAAGTTTTGGATTGTATATCTAGTAGGAAATTATTTACCAATAAACAAGCAAACTAATATGGAACTTCGAGGCTTTAATGAGGTATTGACTCATGTCACATAACTAGAAATCATACATATGACATAAAAAATTCAAAAGTATCAACAACTCCAGAGCTTCAACCACATTATTCCATGAGGTCTCTCTCTGTTGATAAACTCAATATAGTCATTTCTAGACTTAATTCTGGCCAAACTACTTGTCAAATATCATCTTCTACTGGTTTTTTTTTTTTTTTTTTCTTTTTTTTTTTTTCAAAAATTTTCGACCCCAGGCTAGGCCTATGTTGGTCGCTACACGTGCTGTACTAATACATCCTCGAGTGGGCGTATCTTCTACTGGTGTCAGCATTGGTACTATCTCAAAAATTTGTTCTAGATATTGCTCTGACCTCCCCAAGTCTTCTGGTGATCACCCTGTCAAACTCTCCCCAGCTAATATCTGCCATTATTAGGATCCACTACACAGTTACCCTGACCTCATCAGGCATACATTCCCAACTCTCTGAGGCCATTGTGCAACCTTTCTCCCCACTTTCATTACAACGCTTGCCTCTTCGTCTGTCCTGATTTGCTCTTGGCCCATAACTCCCCAAAGGACAAGAGCAAGACCTTCGGACCGAACTAAGGTATCATGTCGCGCTCGAAGCTACGGTCGAGAATACTCTACTTGCCCTGGTAATGCAAATGGAGTCTTGCCGTGGTCTCTGGCCCACTGGCTTGCCTTTAATACGACCCATTCCGGGGTTATCCTGTATACAGTCAATGACTTATATGTGAAAATTCATGATCAATAAGAGATACTGAGACACCCTGACAAGATATGAATTAAATAATTTAATATTATAAATGTTTATAAGAACCTACGAGGTACAAAATTTCCCAGCGGCAACCAGGTTATGTGGGTTATGAATAACCTCTGCTATGGAAGTATCGTATGACCACCCTGTACACGTCAAACGTTAAGACCATTCGGTAAAGAATGTTGATGGAGGAAGCGACTTACAGTGCACGTAGAGGATATCGATGTAAGTCGTTCTGAGATTCTTGAGTATTCTCTTCGACAGATACGTGGAGGGACTTGTTGGTGGATCCTGCATAATTCATCTTAATTCATATATTAAAATCACCATACTTATAGCCTATGGTGAATTTGGGGGCAATCAGGAGCTGATCTCTGATGCCATGCTTTTCCGTCCATTCGCCTATGAATTGATCCGAGGACTAGCCCTGATAAACATTAGCAGTGTCGAGAAAGTTTCCCTGGATTGAATATCAGCTTTCGCAGATCTGTGTAGTAGTAAGTACGATGTGCACTTACGCAGGCGTCATAGAACTCACTCAGCAAATTGAAAGAGGATTCCTTATCCATGCTTCCCATATGATGGGACCATTTGTCACCTATACTCATAGCACCTAGCTGCAAAGGGGAGACACGGACTCCAGCGTTAGGAGACAGAACACGATAGCGGTCCAATTTTCGAGAGAGAAAAAAAGAAGCCTCTTGATATACGGTACGGAAGTTCTCATCGTATAGTACAGATATCGTCCTTCCTGCTTCATTCCCGTCACACGCAACCGCCGAAGCAACAAAAAAATGAATAACGAATATAACGACTAGTAAGTACAGTAACACACTGAGGTGACGTCCTCATTTACCAGTAAGTCGACAGACAGTGCAGGGAGTGTCGTGTCAGGTACGTATGCATAACTAGTGAAGATATGCTCCAACCGTGCGAGCAACAATAGAAGCGAAACAGCGAGCACTCTGGGAAATTATTATAACTTATCATGTCTTGCCTCCGGGTTCAGCGTAGTGTCACCAACTCACCCTTTTACTAGAATACATCATGCGTGGAAGACTCAGAATACTGAGAACTTCAAACGCTTGAGGGTAAAATTACACCAAAGTCAAAAGTTCACGTAAACGTTAGGTGATTTGAAGGTATATCGCGACTAGCAAAAATCGGTTAGCGAATAGAGATGTCGATTTGCACACCCTCCATTATACGCACAGAGCAATCAAGTATAATCATTCATCAAAAATAGTCCCGTTATTGAGTGCCGTGTTCCATTCCGCAGCGTTGCCTGTGTTGTAAGGTCCCAAGGTGCCAGATGGTGGCGATGTTTTTTGAAGTAACTGGATTCCTGTCCCTGTTAATGAGAGGTTTCATATCATTCGGAGGGAGGATGTGTGTAGAGGATGGTTGTGGAAATCACTGGATGGGGGATCTGATCAGGTTGAGATGGACTTAACCCTGCTAACAAGCTGGGTGTTTCGATGGTACAATGGAGGGCGGGATTCATATATCTTCAAAACACAGTTGATAAATGGAAGGAGTGGTATTCTCAAAATAATGACGTCTGTTATCGTGATCAAGGGAAACTTGGTCAAGGATGCGATGGGAGATGGTCAAGTTGATGCTGGAATTCTCAGTGTTTGTTGTGTTTTAGCAATCGTCGGAATTATTCTTTGTTAAAGCCAGAATGACCGGGCAGTTTTCCACCTGTGTCATGCACTGATTCCGAAATGTAAAATGGATGAAGAACATCCCGGTTTTGGGCTTTCTCGCAGGGGTGAGATAGACCACAATAGCAGACCTAAGGGCGATATAATGAAACAAAATAAAATGATTAAATAAAACCAACAATAATGATAGGAAAAGACAGGTATGAATGAACCGAAGCTGGGGGTAGGAGGAAGAAACCCGATCTCTTTTCTCGTAATCGGTCTTCTGTAGTACTTGCAGTGCAAAGCTATCTGCACAGTATTCTTTCCTGTATCTCCCGTTCACTCACTACTTTGTAATTTCTATTTAATCTGTTCACTTGTTTCTACCTTGCTTCTGAGCGTTGTACAGGACACGTGGGTACAAGCTGACATGTTGACGTTTGACATTTGGACATTTGACATTTGACGTTTGACGTGTGACATTTGACATTTGACATTTGAGACGATTCACCTCTCTATGCGTCTTTTCAGAAATTCCGAACTGGTTTGTCTTTGTACTATGTTAACAGAACTGGTAACACAAAAACCCAGTTGCTAAAAGACGAGCCTGCCCGTTTCCGATTTAATTAATAAAAAATGAATAATGAATCATTCTTTAATTGGTCTAATATTTAAAATATTTGAGATATTTGATATTTGACGATTCACCCGTTCCCCTATAGATTTCTTGTGACTGGTCAAGAATGCCAAACTGGCATCTTTGTATTACCACTTCGTGGAACACAAACGCAAAGTCGGGATACATGATGCTGGAAAGAACACAGTTGTGGTCTGAGAGAATATACTAATCTATTATTATTTTTTGTATTATTTCCAATCGATTTGAAACTATCATGGGTAATCTGCCACGATTTGTGAACTTTTTGTATAATTATGGGATGATCGGACAAATCGGAAGCATGCAAACCTTGGTGCGCATGATCAATAGAATTAACCGACGTAATGGAAGTATGATTTTCAAATCATTTGCAATGATAGGCTAGATATTGTTGTCCCGCACCATCTGTGGGATTGCAATGTCTTTCGAATGGTGATTGAACGCAGGTATTTGCCATAGTGTGTGTGTACAGTGCGTCCGTGGAAGAGGTTCAAATTCGGAGCTATTACCCAGTTTGGACAAACTCTGTTTTGATCCATTGTTTTGGTGCGGGACCCATGACCCCTTTTGGAATGTAGCGATGATGAACTTAAATTAGAACGTAATAGTAGAATGGATTACCTATGCGAGCGACCCCTGGTCTTCTTGGTATATAATCTCAGACCTCCCATCGACTTCGGACAAGGACTTTGTTCTTACCCCCATCGCACACCGAAAGCAAACGTTTACAACAGCAACTTGATGTTATCCCTCATCGTAGGGAATATTGTCGGCCTCTTCGAGAGGCTATCGTTCGTGGCCCCCAGTCTCTCTGCCCTTGCTCCTCGCTGCACCGGCCTTGTTTCAGAGTTAAGGATCGTCCTCAAAACGATTCTCGTCCGCAACGTCTCTAGGAACTCGGCCCGTATGTTACTCGATATCCTGCCATCCTCCCCCATCGTAGGCAATCTTGTCGGCCTCTTCGAGAGGCTATTCTTCGTGGCCCACAGTCTCCCTGCCCCTGCTCCTCCTTCCACTGGCATCATTTCAGACCTGAGAATCGTTCTCGAAACGATTCTCGTGCCTAACGTCTCGAGGAACTCGGCACATAGGTTTCTGGCTCTCCTGCCATCTTCCATGTCCGCACATATCGTGTCTACTACTTGCAACGGAAACACGATGTAAGTATCCTCTTCCCCTGCTCGTTTTAGCACATTCTCATGTTTTGTTCAAGCTGCGGTCATGTTGTCGCCGATAAAGGACACATGGTCACTTTCAAGACGGTTATCAAGCTGCTCCTTGGACAAGAAGCAAACCCAGGTGAACTTGACCACCTCCTTAAATATATCCCGGCCTCAGTCTACACCTTTGTGTCGGAAGAAATGTGCAATACCAGAAGTATTCGGTGAGTGCTCAACACTTTTTTGCCTTCTTCACAGCTAATCAATCCTTCACAGCTACAGTTCCGTCATCATAACCGGTGTCGTTGCTCTCTTCGCTTTCGTCGCATATCTCCGTCGTCGCCCACAGGCCACTCTTTCTGTGGACCCAGCCACCACCTCTGACGTCGAAGAAGCATCCCCGATCGACATGGAACCCGTTAGCCCTCACTCCTCCAGCCTGATCCGACTGGATGGTACCTCTGAGCTCGGTGCACTGACCCTTCCTTTGCCCGAGGCCGAACAAGGATCTTTCAACACGATGGAATACGGTAACATAGGGTGTACTAATTCCGGGCCTATCGACTCCCCACTTCCTGTGTCGCCCCCATATCCCTGCCCATCTTCTCAGCATCCTCCGCATGACTCCTCCGGTAACGTCATCGACATCGCTCACGTACCCTCCGGTGTCAGCATTACCGCTGTTGGCCTGATTGCACCCTCGGACGACCAACTCGTCGTCTCTTCATCAGGTCAACATGGTCTGGACACTGCTGTTATGGGACCCTTCCTGCCTTCCTCCAACTCCTCTGTCCTTCCCTCTTCAGCACCTGCGTCACGGTCGACCTCGCCAATTCACGTCTCAATCCCGGAACATCTGGAACTTGC
>QLPI01000176.1:0-24640 GCA_003314275.1 Chroogomphus rutilus
GTATTTAGGTAGTAGATAATTAAACAACTTTGGATTCCCCCTGCTTAGCTCGCCTCCGAGATGTACTTCAGGGCTGTAAGAGGGTTGCCCTTACAGAGGTCCTATCTCGGACTCCTCCCAACTCCAAGGCCAGGAGACCCAGGTCCGAGGGACCACCGAGCAGGAGATAGGAATGATCTTAGTATGATGACTGGAACTGGGAATAGGCGCCTATGTTGATTTATAAGCTAGTGCACAGACCACTTACATAAAGGGTATAAAAGAGGTTCACCAGCAGCGGAGATCCTTAGACTTTCCTCTTCGGATTTCCCCTGCTTAGGTGAGAGCCCTACATGTACTTAGGTAGTAGCTGTAATTGAACTTCGGATTTCCCCTGCTTAGATCTGAGAAGCCTGTGGGTAGGCTCTGGGTTCGAGTCCCATAGTCAGGCCTAGGAGGACGTCCAGGGCTGGGTGGTGTCCCGCTGGTTCCAGCCTCCGGCAGTCGAGACCAGTTCCGAAAGAGGGTTGCCCTTACAACAACCATCTCATCAGGATAAAAGAACAGCGTCACCAAGCAGCCTTGGCACCTATACATATCAGTGCTATCTTCACCTAAAGCACCAAGTTAGTAGAGCACATGTCGATCAAGTTTTTTTTCAAGTTCGAATGTAGCTTGGGAGGGCGTTGCTTAGATCATTGGCAGTAATCTGTTACTGCACCTGTGAAAAGCGATTACCAACCAGTCATTCGCGTCAACGATGACTTCCAATCGATCTGGAATCCAGACCATGCCTGGGGATCAATACATGTGTAATCCCCTGCCAATGAATACTGACTGATCATGTTCGTTTTCTCGATCACCTTCTATCTCGCAGAGGTATCCGGGGTGGACTTGGCTTCTAGAAGTGGGATTGTGGGACTGTCCTCAGACCAGCAGAAATGGCAGTTGCGTTCAGGGACGGAGAATGGTCATATCTGATCACATGATCAGGATAAAATCTGATGGCAGGGAAGGTCTAATAAGACTGATAACTGACACACACAGCAACAAGTGCCTTTGGGGCTTGTCAATATGGATGCTAAAGACAAGGCCCAAAGGTGCACAATGGTGCGTCGTTATGGGCGCTTATTTTAAGCGCCAGAGAACGCACATGCAAAAGAGAAAAGCGCAAAAGAGAACCAAAGATGCAAGTGCAAAACACAAATGCAGGGGAATAAAATCATGACCCAACAAAATCTAGAACTGGGAACAAAATGCTTACATCCCAAAACATCAGTCAAATGTCTCTCCATGAGCATAATGGCTATGATACATTCGGTAAGGATACATCCACACCTATGGTGGAAATAGGGCATCTCGCTTACAGGTTTCTAGACTGCGCTGAAAGCATCTATTATATTGGAAGCGATATATCGACCCACTGACATCAAATTAGAAACGGATACGCTTGAGGCTGGCATATTTAAAGGTTAGCAGTAAGTTATCTAGGGCCACCCGAGTTCTGGTGTTTCCATCCTGCACTCCATATATATGATATTATTCTGAGTTAATCCATCCACCAATTGACTGTCATCAAGCTCGCCATCTGTCCCACACTTCATTGACACATGCTCTTTATCTCTGGCAGAGATTCAGTACATCTATCCCATCACTACATACCTGGGAAATGTGGAGAATGAGTTGAGCTCACTTTTGAGCAAGTCGTGAAGACAAGCAATATGGGCATCAACAGCATACAACAAGCCAGAGTACTGTTGGAAATATATGGTGATTATTTTTCTTTATTTTTCGCATTTTACTGTTATTGTCGCATACTTTTATTGTGTGCACATTCTCTTGTCACATGTGTGACTATTATCACTACACGCATGACATTCGTGACTCACACGTTCTCATTTGTAATCACTCGTGTGTGTCATGTATGACGCTTGTGCGCATGAAAGCTTTCTCCCTGTATTTGTGTTTTCTCATGTATAATAGCATAGTTAATAATGTTAGAAATAATGAAGTTAAATTTTATAATATGAAGCCCATTGCACTGAAAGATTATGTGCAAGGAAGTGAAAGAGTGAACTTAAGTTGAATGACACGGTTGTGGACTCAAAAAAACGCGCTCTGATTCTGTACATGATACTATCTATTTATATGAAGATACATAGGAGTCCAAAATCGATGAAAGGTGGAAAATTATTTATGATGATTGGAAGATGAGCAATGGTTACACATAGGGGAACAGTGTTGGAGTTTTTGGGGTGTGTGGGAAAAGGAAGTGGAAAAAAGAAAAAGGAAAAAAGAGAGAAAAAAATGTCCGGTGTCTAGTCCATCTATGAAGTCTGGATTCATTCCTTAACTGGTCTCGACTCGATGTTGAAGTTGGTACGTCTCGATGTGGTGAAGTGATGTGTGTGCGCGTGTTTGCACTTCGACTCGACTCGTTGGATTAAGGTGTTTATGTTTTGGATCTGGTGGTAGTAATAGTAGAAATGATAGTAGTAGAATATGAATGGAATTTGCTTATGCGTGTGTCCAACACTCCTCCTCAAGTGTGGCTAACTCCCAAGAGATTGAGGAGATGGACATGCTTGCACGCGGGCAAGGCTTTTGTGAGTATGTCGGCCAGGTTATTGTGGGATTCAATGTAGTGGAGAACGATATTTCCGGCTTCGATTTGTTTGCATGTGTAGTGGTAGTACGTGTCGATATGCTTCGTACGATTGTTGTTTATGTTGTTGGTTGAGAACGCGATGGCAGACTGATTGTCTGTGAATAGAGGGATTGGAGTGAACGCGTGTCTGAAATCTTTTCCCAGTTGAAGTAGCCATATCCCCTTGGCTGATGCAAACGAGCCTGCGACCACCTCTGCTTCCATGGTGGATCTACAAACGAAGTGTTGCTTTTTAGAGGCCCAACTTATTGGCACACCGTTGAACATGAATATCCATCTGCTTGTGGATCTTCTATCCACTGTATCTCCTGCAAAATCGGCATCCACAAAGCCCGATATATCGTGTGCATATCCCTGTACTCCCTCTCCACTCTCTCTATACATGATTCTGTACTCTTTTGTGTGCATCAAATACCTCACAATCCTCTTTGCGGCCTCCCAGTGAACAGTTGTCGCTCATGTCATGAACTGCGTGCATTTGTTTACAGCATATGTGATGTCCGGTCATGTTGAAATGGCGCAGTAGTTTAGGCATCCTATTATGGATGCATAGGATAGGTCAATAAGAGGCTGGTTTGCTGACGACTCAGCTGTTTTAAGGTCAATGGAGGGGTCCATGGGGGATGTGATTGAACGACCGGCGGTGATGTTGAAGCGCTTCGCGATCGTCATAATGAACGATGGTTGTGATATGTGTAGGGTGCCTAGATCGCGCTCTCGTTCGATTTTGATACCCAAGAGATGAGTTGGGTTGCCTAGCCCTTGTATGTTGAAAATCCCTTTGATGTCATTGATCATCTTCTCCATTGATTCTGTCGAGTTAGCTGCTAGAAGGCCGTCATCCACATACCAGCCTACTAGCTCGATTGATCCTCCCTTTCCAAAGTGGAAGTAGATTGTTGTGTCGGCCATCCCTGGAGTAAAGCCAATGCTTTGCATTTCATGTTTGAGCGTTTGATGCCAGAGGCACCCTGACTGCTTGAGCCCGTAAATCCCCTTGTTGAGTCTGCACACCATGTTCTCTTCTCCTTCGCTGATGAATCCCTCCGGTTGTCGCATGTATACTTCTCCATTGATGTGACCATTGAGGTACACTCCTTTAACGTCGACCTGTTGCAACTCTAAGTTGTATTTGCATGCAAGGGTGAATATTAGTCAGATCGAGGTGAGATGGATGGTGGGCGAGTAGGTTTCGTTGAAATCAATCCTGGGGACTTGAGAAAACCCCTGTGCAACGAGTTGAGCCTTGTAACGGTCGATTTGACCCACGTTATCACGTTTTATTCTGAAGGTCCAATGGCTTCCAACGACGTTCTTGCCGGCAGGTAATGGTACGACGGTCCATGTTCGATATCCCATGAGAAGATTGTATTCGTGTGCACAGGTGTCTTTCCATTTGTCGGCATCTCGAGACTTCATTGCTTCGCGGTAATTTGTGGGTTCATCGTCTTCTAATGTGACCATTGCTGACTCTGTGGATTCTAGATCAGCGTAACTGTTTGCAAGCGCCGCCATTTCTGTTATCAGTGCCGCTCGATGGCGCATTCCGCGGCTGTACTTGACGTTCGTGGGATCCATCCAAGGACCTCATTCGAAGTCCCTTGGGGCCACAGGTTTGTCGTCCGCATCCATCTCATTACCGTTTTTCTCATCTCCTTTCTCCATTTCTTCATCGGCCGGTTTCTCTTCAATGCGCTCACCCTCGCTTCCGTTCTCATCCTCGCGGCGTATCCCTTCTTCTTCGACGTCCATATCGTCCTCTTCAATCGGTGTTTGCGCTGTCAGGCATAATGGGAATGGCAGTGCGTTGTTTTCGTCCCAGGTTCCACTTGCAGGGGCTTGAACGGACGGTGTGACACTGACAGGGGGTTGTGACTCGGTCCAAAGGCCTGGGTCATTGGTACCGTGGATGGTGACTTGTTCGATGTGGTCCTTTTCGTCGAAGATAACGTCCCTGGACTTCAGTATGGTTCTATTCTGAGGTATCCACACCTTGTAAGCCTTTGAATCATCATAATATCCCACAAATTTCCCCTCTATTGACTTGAAATCCCCTTTTCGTCTAGTTGCTTTGGGTACCAAGGCCCAGCATTTTGCTCCATATGTCCTAAGCCAGTCAACATTGGGTTTGGTTCCCCAAAAGGCTTCATATGGCATCTTGTGGATCCTGGAGTGGAGAATTCGGTTGCATACGAAGTTTACGGTGTGTACTGCTGATACCCAGAATGTTTTGCTGAAACTTGCATCGTGTAATAGTGTCATGGCGCCTTCTTGAAGTGTACAATTGTAGTGTTCGGCAATACCGTTGAGTTCTGGTGTGTATGGTGGGGTTGTTTGGTGGATGATTCCTAATTTATCGCATGTGAGTTGAAACTCGGCTCCCATGTACTCGCCTCCATTATCTGTTCTGATTACTTTCACCTCTGCCCCTCTCTGCCTCAACATCCATGCCATGACCCTTTTGAACGACTCTGTTACTGTTGCACATTCCTTGTTTTTGAGGAACTTGAGGATTGCATATCTGGTCTTCACGTTGATCCAGGTAATAAAGTACTTGAATCTGCCAAGCGATGTTTCGAATGGCCCGCACACGTCGGATACCATAATGTCTGCAATGTTGTTTGGTAAGTCTTCGATCTTTTTAAATGGTGATCATGCTTGTTTTCCAAACAGGCAGCTTGTGCATATCCTCGGATTCTGTAATTGTTTGAAAGTAGGTGGAAGTCCAGTTGCCGAGTGGAGTTTTGTCATGAGATCGAGTGTTGTGTATCCGGCATGCGCCAGTCTGTTGTGCCACAGCGATAAGTCGGTGTTTTCATTTGTGATTAACGCCTTCGTAGGTGGTGGTGGCTTTATGACGATCGACGTGTACACAAATAGGTTGTTGACTTTGATTCCGTGAGCGATTATCTTGTTCTGGAATGACAACGAGGTCGTGTCTTTGCTGAATATGACATCTAGGTTCGCGTTTGTCATCTTCCCAACCTACAAGAAATTTGTGTTGAGTTTCGGTGCGTATATGACATCGGCGAGCGTGATTGGCAGATCTGGGAGATTGGCAGCTGGATCACTTTGGATTATAAGGTGAATCATTCCTCTTTTATTAGGAGTGAAAAACTCCCCGCTAGATGTTTTGATATTGATAGGCGGAATCTCGTATAGGTGTTCAAATAGTTCTGCATTCCCGGACAAGTGACTGGATGCGGCCGAGTCGATCAACCAGGGGTATGTATTGTTATTGATACTGAGTAGTGCTGATTCATTGGTAGTAGGCATGTCCATTGTTTCTTCTTTGACAATGCCCGCCATTAAAATCATGTGATTCTCTGTTGCTTTGCTCTGCTGCTTTCTTCCTCTCTTCCTCATCTTTCTATGACTTGGTTCGCATTAACTGGGATTATGGAGCGGTTATTTGGTCTGGGATACGGAGTAGGGGTACTTCTCTGTTTTCCCCAAGGTAATTGACCCACGAGTCCTCCTCCTGGGGCAAAACATCTTGCTGATGAGTGCCTATCTTTTCCGCTGTTATTGCAGTAGTACGTCAGTCACTGATTAGGTCTCGTGATCGCCTGGTGACTCTGAGCAATCGTCGCGTTGATAGGTATGGTGCCGCGTTTGTTGGATGCGACAAAAGCTGTAGCCACCTGCGTTGAGACTTTGATGGCATTGAGGTCTGCCTCGTGTGCTTTGAGTCTTTCAGCAATCTTGTCAGGTTTGTAAGTGAATTGTCGTATTGTTTGAGCGATTGATCTCCATGACTCTGGGAGGTTTCTGAGAAGCATCCCTGAGTGAGTCGAGTCCGGAATCATCTCACCCATTCTCTCAAGTTGTCCACGGTACTCATTCGTTGTCATGATGTAGGAAGAGACTCGTTGACCCTCAGCCATATGGTGTGTCTCGTATCTCGTTCGAACGATGCTGATCTTGCTTGGATCCTTGGACTCGAATTTGTTGGTGAGTAATCTCCATGCCTCAGCCGCCTCTTTCTTTCCTGAGATAGCGGTTTGATACTTGGGTGATACACACAACAGGATTTGAGTATCCGCGATGCTGTTTTGGTCCCTCCACTCGTCTTCAAGCTTTGAAAGAGGAGTAGTAGAGGTGGCACTGGTAGGGAACTTATCTGATCCAGTAATCATGTCATATAACCCTCTATCGCTCGCTGTTGCTAACAACTCTCTGCTCCAGGATAGCCAGTTGTCTCCCGACAATCTCGGTTTGATATTGTGGAACTTGTGAACGTCGTATCACGGTGGGGATGTTGTGGTCACCATGCATGCTCGTAGGGTAGAGTCTGAGACTCTTAATTGTGTTAGAAATAATGAAGTTAAATTTTATAATATGAAGCCCGTTGCACTGAAAGATTATGTGCAAGGAAGTGAAAGAGTGAACTTAAGTTGAATGACACGGTTGTGGACTCGAAAAAATGAGCTCTGATTCTGTACATGATACTATCTATTTATATGAAGATACATAGGAGTCCAAAATCGATGAAAGGCGGAAAATTATTTATGATGATTGGAAGATGAGCAATGGTTACACATAGGGGAATGGTGTTGGAGTTTTTGGGGTGTGTGGGAAAAGGAAGTGGAAAAAAGAAAAAGGAAAAAAGAGAGAAAAAAATGTCCGGTGTCTAGTCCATCTATGAAGTCTGGATTCATTCCTTAACTGGTCTCGACTCAATGTTGAAGTTGGTACATCTCGATGTGGTGAAGTGATGTGTGTGCGCATGTTTGCACTTCGACTCGACTCGTTTGGTAGTGTACTCGACTCATGTGCATGTAATGCATGTGTGTCTCAGGGATCTCGGCTCGACTCGTTGGATTAAGGTGTTTATGTTTTGGATCTGGTGGTAGTAATAGTAGAAATGATAGTAGTAGAATATGAATGGAATTTGCTTATGCGTGTGTCCAACAAATAATTGTAAGAACAAGAATTAGCTTTTATCCTTTCCACTCATGTGCTCAGTTTTCTCCACATTTTTTTATTCTAAAATAATATTTTTTTCACTCTTAAAATCCCATCACAACAAGTACCCCTTGGCCTTGTGTTGGCTCATATCCAGCTCTTCCAGTAGGTGTGTGAGCTATGCTCGTGCCATTTCTCATGCTTTCTCTTTCATATCATCAGGGACCTTTCTCTTTCATATCATCAGGGACCTTTGCCTTGAGTTCATCGGACACATAGAAAAATAAAGGGATTGGGCCTGGACCAATAACATCCACCGTAACTCTTCTCACCTATTTGATATATTTGATATTATGACCGTTGAACAGCCTCATATACCCACCTCTACTGCCGAGCCCAGGCATTTCTCTGCCCCAGGTCTATCACGATAACATTGTGGGAATCATTTGCTATACAGATCACCTGGTAACTTGCCCAAGTATTTCACTGAATGTATTCCTCCTTCTTAGGATCTTCTTTCCCATTCTTGGGTGCAGAGATATCAGTCCATGTAAAGCCCACAATACCATGCCCTGATTTACTCGGCAGTACTGACCAACCAACCCTTACCCATATCATCCCTCACCAGTGTGTGGCCTCAGCTCGGTACATTCATTTCATCATTTGGTTCATTATCTCTATCCCACCCTCCTATTCTTTATCATTCTTTTATTCCCTGTCCTTCCCCTTGCCTGTTTACCATCAGGACACTCACTATTTGTTGTCACTCAGCAGTGGCCCTATTGTTTTATGTTCAGCCACTCTCTATTGTTCTATTCTCACTCACTCTTTTGTTCTTGATCATGCTTCATTGTTCTATTCTCACCTACATTCCTTTGTTCTATTCTTGATCATTGTGGACAATACCTCCACATGATTCTTCATACCTTATTGTTCTCCATTCCTTGTGCCACTCTGTTCCACATCTCACTTATTAGCCTATATAAGTAGCCAATGTATGTAGATGGTTCTTTGTTCTGGAAATCAACTAGGTTTACACCTTCTTGTCCTCCCTCCTCCTGTCCCAAGTCCTTTACCGGGGCCGATACTCTCGGCACTATCCCGGGTATCCCTCTGTCCTAAATTGGTGGCATGCATGGGAAGTAGGGCGCAATGCACGAGCACGTTGAAGCCATGCCACTATTCCCGGCCTGCAGGACTTGGCCACTCCTCGGCATTCCCGGAGCCTGACAGTCCATCCAGATAGTTTAAACACAAAGTCTTTTATTTTGCACATGTCCTTATGTACAGCATCGAGACCAACTCGTTGCACTTTTAAGCTTAAACAAATATTCAAAGTCAGATCAACAATAGTGAATATGAGATATTAGCTGTGAAAGACTCACCCATGGTGTTCTAATCCTTACTAGAGGACTTTCATAGTCTCCAGCTTATATACATCAAAATCAAATATGTTTCATAGGCTGGTTTCCAGAGAATCCAGGTAGGTCCGCATGTGGTGGAGAAGATCGATCAACTCTGAAGCGCACAAATCATCAACCATGGTCAGAATCACCAATGTATTGCGAAAAAGCATCACCTTGTAGAAAATATGGATACAAAAATTGATCGTTCTGATATCTGGGGCGCAAATCATGAAAGGTAGCAGAATGAGGTCTGATCATGTCCTTGTCCATGTTGGGTGCCAGCTGGGCCAATAACTGCCTCTCGGATTGCATATCCGGATTTGAAACCAAATGGCTGGCAGAAAGTCACAAACAAGAAAGTACATAAGCTGTAAGTTCTTTTAAAATAAATAAAATTTGCCAGCTGAATTTTTCTCCAAATACCTGAACAAAATGGTTCCCCAGGAATTCTAAATGCAGTATATTACTAGGAACTCGAAACATATCATGTGTGCACACATATGGTAACCTGGGCCATCAGTCAAAAGGGTAATTTGGAAGTTTGGAAGAATGATATCATCCTCCCACCATGTTTGATCCTACCATCCTCTAGGTGTATTTTAATCATGAGCTGTTTAAGGTTGTGTTGCTGCTAGGGGGATAAGATTTTTGAAGCAATGTTACACCAATCATTTATTTCACTGATGGAGCTGAACATATTCTCTCAGGCGGCTGAGAAGCCATAAGCATTGTTAACTGCATAGAAAGGTAAAAGAGTCGAAAAACGAAACATGTGGGGAATAAGAAAAATAATCTTATTGTTTCCAATGCCCCTAGATCCTGTATTAGACATGCACAAGGTAACTACATGAACCTGACTACCCAACAGGACCAAATACTCTTTCAACACTTCAGGATCTACAGCAATGTCCTGAATGTGGCCCGTCTGAAGACTATTATCATAAAAGTAGTCCATGTGATGCACATGGAATGGGCAGGATCAAGATTTGGGATGAGGGTCGACTTGGTCATGTCGTATGGATCCTAAGCTTCCAGGGAAAATAATATTCCTTCATCAGTGGCAGATACTGGGGGGTTATACTGAAGAGTAAAAGGTTCAAAGCCAATAGAACTGAATAATTATTAAATGAACACGCACCAGCAGTGTACTCTTCACAATCCTACATTCCAAGAACAACTCATCAAGACTAATATTGTCCATCGCAGGAAGAAACTCGGTCATTAACAATCTCCCAAGAATCCCATCCTGAGCTTTGCCCCAAGGAAATGAAGCAGGCTGGCGGGAGATCCAAAGAAGGGCCTGTGTGTCCAGCCTTCGGTGCTTCTTCACAGTGTCAGAAGTCATGGTGCATCGGTACATGTGCATTTTAGCCGTGCCCATGATTTAGGG
This sequence comes from Chroogomphus rutilus, assembly GCA_003314275.1. Lineage (NCBI taxonomy): Eukaryota > Fungi > Basidiomycota > Agaricomycetes > Boletales > Gomphidiaceae > Chroogomphus > Chroogomphus rutilus. The sequence goes on from QLPI01000176.1 coordinate 10,352, forward strand.
TATACTTCTTCCATGGACATGGAATCCACGATTCTCTTCCACTCTCAGACCTCAATCTCTATATCCTGGAGAAATCTGGAAATGGACCCTACTATCGGCCCAATAACATCAAGGCTGGATGAGTGGACAAGTTATTCTGCCCAAGCACTCTGGATCAAGAGGCTAGAAAAACACAACTTGTGCAATGAAGCATCAATGACACTTAGAAAGATACCTCGGTTCCCAGCTCTTTGGTCCGCAGTCCTTGATTTTTCACCTCATCAAGACCTCTCTGCCACATAGTTCCTTGTACAAATGAATGTCTCCACTTGGTAACCTAAGACCTCTGCGGACGGTTTGACAAGGAGCAAGGTAGAACATATTGCGGTGGATGGAAGAAGAGGGAGTATGTATGGAATATCCCGTAAAGTTTACAGCAGGGTAGACCATTGACTTTGAAGACATATGAGTTGCTTGTTTGAAAATTTCATTCATGATGAGCTTATCTCACTCCCTGAGGTGCTGAACCAGATCCTATCCACCGGGGTTGAATGTGATTTTTGAGTATAGGAAACTGAAGGAAGTCGGCCAGTGGAGACCACCAAAATCCTAGTGGATGTGCACAGATAGGAAATACCAGGGTGGTAGGGGATAGAGTACGTCGGATGCATCCAATCATGGATTCAGTGGCAGTGGTCAGTTAAGTAGATATATCAAATTAAATAAGCAGCTGGTATTTACTTAGTGATTAGACAGACGGTGTCTAGTCCAAATTGGGGATCATTACCAACTACTAGGGGTGTCGGTACTATGGACCACGAGCCCTAACCAAGCTGCCAGATTGTGCCAATGGGAATGAATCAGATCCTAAAGTGGGTGGCAGTTGTCCCTGATGCCTGATTCCCGGTATAGGGAGTGCATCAAAGCCTTCGCCTGTTACTAAAAAAGGGTATAGTTTCACACCACAAACTGTGGGGCAAAATATAGACCGAAGTAATGTAGATCCTAGAGATATTGTATTGACTCACTTAAACAATGGTCTCCTTGCTCTCTTATATACTTGTCAAAAATACAATCACCAATATCTGTGTTACCAGATCCTTCACATTGTTTACACACTTTTGCCTGTTGAAACAAGGGGTGGAAGGAGCAGGAAAGGGGAGAGGAGGATAGCGGTAGAGCGGGATAGAGAGAGGCCGGTAGCAGGGACAGACAGATAAAGCGGCTGAGGAACGAAGAGGGGACGATTCCAGGACACATGGACAGTTAGTAAAAAATCAATAAACACATAACCGATATGACTCACAAAATAACATGACTTGAAACAGAGGAATGACATGACAAACACGTACACAGCTGGAGGAACAAAGGGAATGAGGGAACAGGATTGGAGGGCAAGGGACGAAGAGGAAAGGATTAGTAGGAGAAAAAGATTGCGATACAGGAAGGAACAGACTTACGCGGTACAGAACGACACACGACCAGGTATACATGCTGTTATCAAGGGAGGCATGACAAAAGGTTAGAAGAAAATCCGACTGAAGCAGGATCTAGGGAAAGGACTCATGTTGATGTTAAAGATTTCGCGCATAGCATAATTTAGTAGATAGTATGGTCGATGACATGGAAGGGGAATCAAGAAATAGGGTGGCGACCCTGCATCCGGATCTATAACACCGGCACCACATTAGGAGAACTTTGTTTTTCATGCTATATTCCATTTAGATATAAAAACTAGATAGTTACTAGTATACATACCACTCCTAGTCCCATCTACCTCTTGACCAATTGCAAGACTCGACACCTGCGTGTGTAACCAAGTTTTCGAATCAACATATATTTCAACCATCTCGTCGAGGAACCGGACACACCGGGATAAGTTCTTTAGGTGTAGTACACCTTGTTTACGACATTATCACACATATTTTTCCACACGTCGAACATTCCACAGTGTTTACTTTTACCCAGTCGACTGTGCGCTACCTTCCCGGACCGGCACCTAAAGACATCGATATATGCCAGGCATACCACCACATATATGTACAGGCTCAATAAACCACACAAATACAATAAAAAATACAGAAAATACATTAACAAAAACACACACAACCACGCTACCATTGCCCCTGGCTTTTAATTAATATCGCCAGTATGCACATGACCACCTACTATAGGCGCCTGTGCTGCGGACCACAAGGCCCAACCAAGGTGCTGGATTGTGCCTATGGGAATGACTGTCTAAGCGGGGTGACAGTGCCCTTAATCCTGATTCCCGGTGTAGGGAGTGCATCAAAGCGTTCACATGTTACTAAAAAAAGGGTATAGTTTTACACCATGAACCATTGGGCAAAGTGTCGATCAAAGGAATTTAGAGCGCTAGAATAACCGGATTGACTGAGTTAAGCCACGACCTCGATACGCAGGCTGTCAGCTACATACTCAATTTTAATTGAAAGGAAGAAGACCAAGTCCTTCAGCCCTGTGTCCTGATATGGGTAATTTGGTCAAAATGTCTAGATTTCAAAACTATGGTCAGTTCCCATTCATGCTTGACAGGCAAATTATTGTGTAAGGTACTTATTTTATTTTTATTTCATATTATGTATGCTTACAAGCAAAGTGGAGAGGAGGTAGCAGAATTAAAATCTACAATAACAACAAGGCTTGAGGGGGACAGATAGTGGAAAGAACCAACACCAATTGAAGGGACATTCAGATGTAGTGAGCTCCATTGCATTATCGCCTGATGGGAGACGTATAGCGTCGGGCTCTCGCAACGTCTCTGTCTGGTTATGGAATGTGTATCAAGAGAGAGTAAACCGTATTCTCACGGGCCATTCAGGATGGGTGGCCTCTGTTTCCTTTTCTTGAAATGGAGCGTGTCTAGTGTCTGGCTCGGTGGACTGCTCAGTCTGGATATGGAACACAACCACTGGAGAAATTGAGCATACATATGAAAGTAGCCAGGGAGGGCATGAATGACTCTGCTTCCATCTGGGAATTGGAAGGATTCATATTCTCGGAGTGGTGTTGAAACACCAGTGATAGTGTCCCATATATGGACTGAGTGGTCCAACGAGCCAGACACGACGTGCATGCCATCAGATAAGAAGGCAACTGATGTCACCGAGTTTGTATGTCCCTTTGACAACACATTTAACAGTGGTGGAAAGGTGGAGTTGTAAGGAGCTGCCATACATTTCAAACTAGCAGGTCCATCTGCTAATTTGTGTAGTTTGGTGTAGCAGATTAGATCTCTGTGGGGTTTTCCCACGGTATAATATTAGGAAATGGGCTGGATAAATAGAGAAATATTCCAATAGATTTTTGGTGATTTTTGTGTATTTATTGTTAGGGAAAATATTGCTCTATAGCAATTCTACTGGGAGCTGAGTCCCGGGTTTAGCCTCCGCTTAGGTGCCGTTCCGGGAAACCGGCCTGGGCCCCAAAGCGCCGGTTTATGGAATTGTGGTCCTCCCACAAGGTAGAAATAATAGATGGTGAAATGTAAAAAGAGTATTTTGTATTAGGAACTTAACTCTCGATCCAGGTATTGGTACGACGAGTTTCTGGTGTTTTTGTCCGAAATAGGAAAGTGCGATGCCCGGCGCTTAACCTTCGGTTCAGCGCGGAAGGGAGTTTTGATGTTATCTCGAGGTTTAGTGAGAGTGGGGATGTAGAAATGTAATTTCTAATTGTCTATTCTTTAGGTAGATACATCCAACTATTTATATGAAAGAAAATCTGTGTTACTAGAGAACTTCACGTAGCGATCCGTTCTGATACGGTCGGGTGCATGATGGATCGTGGGTACATGGGCAAAGAAAAGATTTGGGCCGTGCCCTGGAAAAAAGATAGAAAGATTTCAAGGAAAAACATTCATTATTAAAACTGCTTGCCCATCAATGATGTCCCTTCCATCAGCCCTGAAGGGCAGTTTGATCCTTGGGTCATGCACCAGACCATGTAGGTGGTATTCGTCCATAATCGTCCCTAAAATCACAGAAATATTTCTGTAGCTTCTCTATATTGTCTGTAAAGCCTGTAATAAGTTGCGCTTTGAGGGGAATGGAATTGGGGGAGATATTCGAGTTTTAGTGCTGAAGTGAACAGAAAAATATATATAACCACTCAAAAATTCCATTGGTTCTAACATGGTTGAAGGGTGGTACTGTAAGGACTGTCACTTGTGACCGGTAACACTACAGACAAACATGGCGGGCAGTTACAGAAGGTGAACCTTGCGCCCACTGCAGATTTCGGACTCAGTCGTTAGGGCTTAGGGTTCGACAAGGACACACTTAACCAACTCAATTTCTTTCTAGAAGCTAATGCTTTGCTCTTACTTTATATGGTCTAATTCTTTTGTTCTGGTTGCGCACCCCATTGCAACAGATACTACTGAATTACTATCCATATCTAACTAAATGGTGTAAATAGATTGCAATTGCCATCTTTTTGTACGTCAAAGTTGTCGTATTGTATGGGGCAAGGTTTCCATAAGGGCTTGTCCTGTTTACATCGCTGTATGATCTACACGACCTTTCTCGAGTCGTGGCACAACTCTGGTCTGCGCCATCCGCAACAAACGATAATCGATAAATAATCGCATAGTATCTGCAATATATTCTTTCCGTCATCACCACTCCAACTGTAAAGTTGTTAAATCACGCAGATGGAAAATTGCTAATTGCTTGAAAAATATGGTCACTTTCTCTTTCAAACGTACACCTACTTGCCGTCTAGAAGATCAGAGACCCTTCCAAGGTGTGTCACAATTTTCTTGTGACGGTCTTGCCTGAGGACCTGCAATTAGATTTTCCAACTGCATGACATATTGAATCACATTGCCGACCTCACACACTTCAGCGCCACAAGTCTCATTGATCAATCCTACCGACGCACCGGCCCATATTGCGCTCTGAGCACAGTCATCATTTTGCATAGCCTCTGCGAAATGCTTGTTCAGCTCTTTGGGGTCGAGCCCGTTTGCTTGGTCCTAGAGTGTCTTATTGGCAGTACCCTCCCGTCGATGCCGGTAGGCCACGCCACAGTACCCATGAGCTCGTCAAAGAGATAGGTGCGAATAGTATGTGTGGCAGAAAGGACTGCTTTTGATTTGGCGTATAAAGACTCGGGAGTAGCCAGGAATCTGATCCCAAGGATGGTACCGGACGCACACAGAACAAGCAGAGCAGCTACTTGAGCCCCATTGGCCACTCCTCCGACAGGCTGCTACCAAAGTGGCGAATCTGGGAGCGACTGTTTGATGAGCGGAAGGAGTGTCATGGGAGGCAGGCTTTTCCTATGACCGTGGCCGCCAGCTTCAATCCCTAATGTTGCGATTAATCACACGAGGGGAATCTGACAGCTTGAGTAAGCTATACCTTGGATAACCAAGACATCTGTTTTCCAATTCGTTGTGGCTACCTGCGGGTCGTACAACGAGTTCACATTGATCCAGATTAACATCTTTTAATGTCCCTGTCTGTTTCGATCATATTGATGGATAAATTCGACCCATTTTTCCAAGTCATTCCCGAAGGACAAATATTTACTACTGACTTGCTGCTCAAGGGCGACACGAAGGGTGTCGATTATTTTCCCACCCTTGTCAAACATCCAGACAAGGTATCCTGCACCGATGCGAAGAGGGGCATCCCCAGAAGTTGCTAAAACCTTTCAAGCTTCATCTGACTCATGTGCGAAGAAGGGCCGTCATTAAACCCTGAAAAGAGATCGTCATGAGCAACAGCAAGCCAAAATATGCCATTCCCCACCAGAAGCAGCAAAGCCAAACCATCTGCAAGTGTTACATGAGCCGCAAGCTTGCCACCACTTGCAAAAGTCATCGGAGGGAGGACAATTAGTGAGCTAACCCTCAAAAGAGTAACAAGGGGTCAGCGCAATGCAAAAAAAAAATAAAAAATCTGTGTTATATACCAAGGAGGTCTGTCAGAGGTGTATGGATTCGTTGCGTTTAAGAGAGTGACTACAGAGAGCAACAGCTGTGATATAAGTTTGTTTAAGAGCAGGCCCTGTGGCAATATTATGTAGCCTATTCTATATATCCTGATTCATATTCAGGTTCTAAAATGATTCCGTGGCATCCAAAACGCACCTCAGTTTTTATGCAGTGTGGGGTTCTAGATTCCATCAACGGCATATTATCTAGATGATCCCGCTAAATGATCTTGTAGACTCAAGGAGAGAGAGAGAGAGAGAGAGAGAGAGTGTGTGTGTGTGTGTGTGTGAGGGTGTGTGTGTGTGCAATGTATCCCTTTTTCCCCACATTATTTATCTGTTGCGAATGACGCATACCAATGTTCTGCCATGACATGAGCACAGGTGGAGATCATATAACGATGTAAACGGGACGAGTCCTTATGGAAGCCTTGCCCCGTACCATACAACAACTTTGTACAAAAGATGGCCATATTGCAATGTATTTACACCATCATCCCAAATATGGATGGTAATTCAGTAGTATCTGTTGGAATGGGGCGCAGCCGGAACAAAAGAACTGGACCATGTCGATCTCAGCTTCTAGGAAGAAATTGTTATTTGTGTATATCTACCTAGACCAAATAGTTGATAGTGTTTATTATCAAAAATAGTCCAGGAATCCCAATGCATGGCTTCACGAACCTTCTCATCTGCAAGTGCACGCCTGTCGAACCCTAAGCCCTAACGACTGAGTCTGAAGCTTTCAGTCGGCGCCAGCTTCACCTTCGGTACCGGCATTCCCGCCATGTCGGCGGCTCACTATCTATAGCGTTACCAGAGGCGAGCGAAAGTCCTTACAACACCACATTTCCACCATTTTTAATCTTTTATTACAATAATTTACGGGCTCCTGTCCTTATCATGGCCGAACAGTGACGTGAATAACCCACGATGCCAGTTCGTGACTTCAACAGTATCAATTGAGGGTGAGTCCGAGGGTGATAATAAACATATGTGGCTTCAATGTGGCTTACAGATCACCTCTGTCCCACTCTCCGCTGATCAGTTTTAACTTATGTAATCGGATATTCTTGCTCCATCGTACACCCCTGATTCGCTTAATCCAGAATAAGTGAGGTAAAATATGGCATCCATATGGAAAACATTGACATATTGGATCTACTCTATCCCAGCCCAATCTGGTTGTGTGTAATCTAACTAACACCTCCTGTGGTTGACCGTGGTGTACTGTATCAACTCTTACTGCGAGCCGGATTCGGTCCAAACCAATCTGATCTACAAATATCGCTCTTGAGCAATCTGTACTCCAAACAAAACTATCGACACAAGTACTCCATGTTGAAATGCTAAGGTTATGTTGACGCAGTCTAGCTTAGTGTCTCAATAAGGGCGAGTAATCTAGAGTTTGAGGTCAGTGACTAAGGACCACTGACTTCGAACTCAGCTAAAAGTATAGTACGAGCGCAAACGGTACAAATAGAGGAGATAAGATAGGGTGGTAAGTTATTCTTTTAACACTCCATCCTAGCTTCTGCTACGGGGTGGTGACAAAGGGCCCATGGGCATGATCAATTATACACGGAACACCAAATCAGCTCCTTCTCAGTCCATGCCCGATTTATCCCAATCTACTCCGAATTCAGTTGTGTATTAGGTCAAACCCAATTCCTGTTAGAACCAATGGAATTTTGAGTGGATATATATATTTTTCTCTGTTCATTTCAACACTAAAACCCGAATATATCCCCCAATTCTATTCCCCTCAAGGGGAAACTTCTCACAGAGTTTAAAGACAACATAAAGGACCTACAGGAATATTTTCGCGATTTTAGGGGCATTTTTGGAGGAATACCATCTACTTGGCCTGGTACCTGGTACAAGGCCCAAATAGTTCCTCAGGGCTGATGGATGGGAGATCACTGATGGGCAAGCAATTTTAATATGATTCTTTTTCATACTCTTCTATCTTTTTCCAGGACATGGCCCAAATCTTTCCTTTGCCCACATACCCACGTTCCATCACGCACCCGGCCGTATCAGAACGGCCTCCGATTACATTCCGATAATTTTTCATGATCACACAGACTTTTATTTCTTATAAATACCTAGCTGTATCTAGCTAAACTATAGACAAGTAGAAATTACCTTTCTACATCCCCACTCTCACTAAACTTCGAGATAACTTCAAATTCCTATCCGCACTGAACCGAAGGTTCAGCGCCGGGCATCGCACTTTCCTATTTTGGACGAAATCACCAAAAACTCGTCGTACTAACACCGGGATCGAGAGTTAAGTTCTCAATACTAAATAACACTTTTACATTTCACCATCTATTATTTTTGCTTTGTGGGAGGACCACAATTCCATAAACCGGCGCTTTGGCGCCCAGGCCAGTTTCCCGGAACGGCGCCTAAGCGGAGGCTAAACCCGGGACTCAGCTCCCAGTAGATCATCAATAGAGCAACGTTTTACCTAGCAGAAAATACAATAAAAATCACAATAAATTCAAGGAGGTTATTCTACTATTTATACAACCGATACCTCAATATTATTCCCCGGGAAAACCCCACAGAGATCTAATCTGCTACACCAAACTACAATTACGACCTCACTCTGGTCTATCCTATTCTGATAACGGTAATCTTACTGATGGACAAGTAACATATAGAAGTCGTATGACCTAGCGGATCAACTCCATATCCAGATGAGCCTTATTGCCGCACATTGATTTTACAGAGAATGTCTACAACTAAGACCAAGATGTTTCTGCAAATCAAAAAAAAAAAAATTAACCAAATGATATGAATCACATGTTCCCGGTTGCACCATCGAGTATGATGAAGAATAAACAATGTGTCAATGTCGATTGGGGTCATCGAGTGTGGCGTACTGTGCGGCATACTGATCACATTGCGAGATCAAGTCTGATCTAATCTCACCAAGACCTAATCAGCGCGATCGAGTATACAATCCATATATATAACTGGCATGGCAGGCATGGTGTCCCGTACCTGATTGATTTCTGGCACTTCTGAGGGCGATTGGGTTTGATAATGGCTATTATGCATGATCTGTGCTGGTTGAATAAACAATGTGGCGCCCATGTGGCGCCGCGTGGGATGCCGCACAGTGTCGCCGATCAAGTCCGCCTGACAGGTCTACTCTTGCTGATTGTGGATGCATAACACTGATTTGCATGATGATTGTTGAACAGTAAAGTTCACGTGGCGCATTGAAGGCGTAAACGGATTCTTATCTGAGCCGAATCCAATTAGGTGTGATTGTCAACAATCGGTAGTTCAATTGCGACAAATAAATAACCTGGCATCCATCCATATGGCGTGTGTATGGTATTGTGCGGCAGCATGTTCGGAATGCACAACCTAGCTGAACGGATAACTATTTAAGAGTTGGCAATAATCAAGGAAATTTGTGATTGGTTTACTTTTCAATATTTGCGATGGAGAAAATATAAGTGAAAATTGCCATGTCGGCCGGAGCTCTAATTATGTACACTCATGAATACCCTGCCACACGCATTTTTCTACCGCTCAACAGTTCAGCTCTGATCTCATTAATCATGTGCGATAGGTGGTTTAACTCTGATTGGCATCAAGAACGATATATTTTGGGAAATTTCCTGCACTTGTCAAATAACCCTGGAAGGAACAGGTGTGATTTGAGACAGTGTGATTTCTCCGTCATGCTCAGGGATCTGTGACCAACGCGCTTGGGCATATCGTTTGGTTAAGTCCCCAGCATCAAAAAAAAAACCGTTGAGCGCAAACCAGATTACGCTAGACCGGGACTCAGAGTTGGTCGGAGTTGATCCAGTTTATTTATCACGTGGCAACCAGGGTTGACCTACATCAAGTTACCCGGATCGTGTCAGGAACTCGGAGTTGATCCGAACCACCTCACGTGAAGCACATGATCAGGGTCGCGCCACCCATTTGATCAAGATTACCGTTGTTGGTTGTGGACCGCTTCTATAACGTGACACTTAGGCACTCGCCGCCGATGGGTGCGATTGCCGATATCAGATTATGAGTGACAAGATCAGATCGGAACATGCTGACGGCTTCTATATTACTTGACGATCAGGGTCGCATCACTGAGTCAGTATGATTATCGATGATGTCTATACGGCACTTGCCGATCAGGTCGCTTCATTGATTGAGTATGATGACCGATGATGTCTATAGGGCGCCTGGTGATCAGGTCTCATCATGTATTAAGTATGATTGCGGATCATGTCTATCTGGTACCTGATGATCAGGTCCCATGATGGATTATGTATAATTGCCGATGGGTCTCTCTGGTGCCTGACGATCAGGTCAAAATCATGGATTAAGTATAATTGCCGGTGGTGTCTATCTGGTACCTGACGATCAGGTCCCATCATGGATTAAGTATAATTGCCGATGATGTCTATCTGGTATCTGACGATCAGGTCCCATCATGGATTAAGTATAATTGCCGATGATGTCTATCTGGTACTTGACGATCAGGTCCCATCATGGATTATTGCCGTTGATACTGTCCCTAGCGATCAGGTCCCATCACGCATCGACTTAATTGCCGCTGATGTTTCTGTGGTACTGCCGAACAAATCGTGACACACAACCCCACACCGTGACCGTTACCGACACACAACCAAACCGTGACCGACAACCAAACCGTAACCAAACCGTGACCGACAACCAAACCGTGACTGACAACCAGACCGTGACCGACAACCAAACCGTGACCGACAACCAAACCTTTACCGGATCGGGTCGGGATGTGTTCATAGCTTCAATGCGATACTTGGCACTCAGGATCGCCCCACCAATGGGGCTAGATTCCCGAAAACAGATTAGATCAGATTGAGATGTTGCTTAATCCGATACGTCATTTTAAGATTACCAATATGAGATTGGGGTCAGGTCGGATGGAGAGCTGGTCTGGTTTTTCTTTAGCCTACGCTGTACATCGTTTATTGTTGATAATCTATCACGCTGATTAGGGTACCGTCAACACTTTAGTAAACACGTAGGGGCATGCAATTTTAACTCAGGCTGTACAGTGCCCCGACAATTTTCCCAAGCTTGATATCTTCGTGATCAGATTATGTTAGAGTTGTTGAAGTATCAGTGGCGCCGATCAAGTACGCACCAATAACAATTGTTTGGCTTGAGGGAAAGGAGTGGGTTCTTGCAACAGATGAGGAATTACAAAGCGAGTGTCACGGAACTGACACGGCAAACAATCCTGAGTACCGGTAGAATTGCTTCAACAAGACCAGGGACGAGTTGATCAGTAGGCAAAAGATATGCCACGTGAACTCTGTATTGTTTATCGTTTATTCTGGGTGGAGAGCATTGCCCCACAACGGTGCAAAATTACACATATCAGGTTGGGCTAGACTTACTCACCACCTAATCTAACATCGGTATTCTTGCTCCATCAATGGCGTAATCTTGTTCGGCAAGCAACTTCTAGGAACCGTACGGCATGTTGGATCAATTCCTACTCACTCCTACCCCTATCCGGTCTAACCCAATTTGATATCAGTAATCTTACTCTATGGGTCGAGCAACCTTGATCACCAAGTGATATGTAGCATCCATGTGGGGTCTCGGATCAATGTCTACATACTCTGAGACTGGTTCAGTTCAACCTAATTTGATATAGGTGATCTTAGCGCAACCCTGATTGCTAAATGATATGTACCCGAGCATAATCTAGTCTGTTTCCCACGATCCAGGAAACCAGGACTCCCAATGTAACCTTGTTCTCGTATCCGGGAAGCATTTGACTGATTTCAGAACCGAGTCTCCAGAACAACATTTGAGATGTTTGTCAAATAAACAAAATTTGACCCTCCATCAACCTGAAAAAAAGAATTGTGTCTGGGAATTGTGGCCATCAGGCATCTGTTGGGAGTTATAGCGTCCTGTAAAACCCTGACCCGAGTGATCCAGAATAATCAATAAAAAAACTCACTCCGAGGCTTAACACACACTGATCTCCCTGCATCTTGCTCCAACATGGAACACAACCCCGATCAAAATCAGTCCGCAATTGCTCCCTCGGGCATGATGGATGATACAAAATAAACGACTAAAAGTGTTCCTTCAGTGATATTGTCGGTGGGGTTCCTGGATATGGTGTATTAGGCGGCATATTGATTGCCTGATCGCCTTGAGGCAATTCCGAGCCCAATCACGTCCAATCTAATCTCGCTTAGATCTGATCAGTTGGATAGGGAATATACAATAGTTAATATTCCATGTGGGATTAGAGTGCCTTGTTATCGCTTAGCGGATCAACCTGGAGCCTGATGTTTAGTGTGATCTCGGGTATTGTGCACGATCGGTGTTGCAACCCTGTTTGACATAGTATACAATAAACAATAGCAATGTAACGTTCATGTGGTGTCGGCATGGAATATTCTGTAGCGTCATGCATCAGATCTGTCTGCTCCTGGCCTGAAAGATCAGATCTTGGCGATGGAACACGACTCATCTCTGGGTCCTACGACGAAACAGTTCGTATCTGGGACATCATCACCGGTGAACAATCGAATTCATTTACAGAATTCACTTCCATTGCATTCCCGGACGGAAGCCGAGTAACTCACATCTTCCCAGGTACATTTCAACTCGTGGCTTCAGGGGTGCATCAGGTTTCTCTATCTTGGGATATGGACTGGGTCCTTGTTGACCCTCCACTTGAGCCTTGCTCTTTTCCGTCAGAATTTCGCGGCTTCTGGACATATGCATTCTCTGCTTCTAAAGCATGCTTTGGATATGATTCAGGCCTTGTGGTTATTGTAGATTTTAATTCTGCAACCTCCTCTCAACTTCGCTTGTAAGCATACATAATATGACATAAAAATAAAATAAGTACCTCGCCCAATAATTTGCCTGTCAAGCATGAATGGAAACTGACCATAGGTTTGAAATCTAGACATTTTGACCAAATTACCAATATCGGGACGCAGAGCTGAAGGACTTGGTCTTCTTCTTTCCAATCAAAATTGAGTATGTAGCTGACAGCCTCCCTATCGAGATCGTGACTTAACTCAGTCAATACGGGTATTCTAGCACTCTAAATTCCTTCGATCGACACTTTGCCCAAAAGTTCGTGGTGTGAAACTATACCCTTTTTTTAGTAACACGCGAACGCTTTGATGCACTCCCTGCACCGGGAATTAGGATCAAGGGCACTGTCACCCAGTTTAGAGAATCCTTCGCATAGGCACAATCCAGCAACTTGGTTGGGCCTCGTGGTCCGCAGCACAGACGCCCATAGTGGGTCGTCATCCGCATAGCGGCGAAAGTTTGTAAACAACGCCATGGATCTGGTAACACAGATATTAGTAATTGGATTTTTGACAAGTATATACGACAGCAAGGATACCGTCGTTTAAGTGAGTCAATACTATATCTCTAGGATCTACGTTCCTTCGATCTAAATTTTGCCCCACAGTTGGTGGTGTGAAACTATACCCTTTTTTAGTAACAAGCGAAGGCTTTGTCGCACTCCCTGTACCGGGAATCAGGAATCAGGGACAACTGCCACCCACTTTAGGATCTCATTCATTCCCATTGGCAGAATCCGGCTGCTTGGTTAGGCTTCGTGCTCCGCAGCACCGACGCCCTTAGTATTTGCTAATGATCCCCAATTTGGACTAGACACCGTCCGTCTAAGCACCGAGTAAATATCAGCTTCTTATTTAACTTGATCTATCTACTTAAATGACCACTGCCACTGAATCGGTGATTCGATGCATTCGACGTACTCTATCCCCTGCAACCCTCGTATTTCCTATCTGTGCACATCCGCTAGGATTTCTCTGACCTCCACTGGCCGACTTTCTTTAAGGTCCTATACTAAAAAATCATATTCAACCCCGGTGGATAGGATCCGGTTCGGCACTTCAGGGAGTGAGGTAAGCTCATTGGCAATGGAATTCTCGAACGGTGAACTCATATGTGTTGTGACGAACGGTGGAAGGAATGGAGAAGGGAGTGAGGGATGAGAAAAGAACCAAAAACATACATGCATATAAATTCTGTACAAATCTGGAGAGAATAGTGTAAAGCTAATGTAGGGAAGATGTATTAGTGAGCATGCAGTGGAAAGTAGTACAAGAACACGGACTTACTAGTAGTTACCGTGCGAGGGACTCAAACCGGCGGCGACTTAGATACTAAGCGCCCGGATGATCAGGAGATACAAGGGCCAGAGGAGCCGAAATATATGGAATGCAGAAGGAGACGAAGGGAAAAAAGATAGGAGGGGATAGAAGGAACATAGGGGAAGAGACTCACATGTAAAGGAACAAGAACTGA
>QLPI01000177.1:0-10176 GCA_003314275.1 Chroogomphus rutilus
ATACATGTATTATGAATTTCGTCTATGCGATCACGACTTCGCGATGAACTCGAGTTCTCTCCCGACGGTGTAAAATTCGACATCAAACAACCTTCAAGGATAATGTAAGTGTTCTCAATTCAAAATACGAGGAACCACTAAATTCATCGCTTGTATATCTTAGGGTTCTCGACTATCCAGTCACGCCTTTGTGGTAAATTTGAGTTCTCTTCCAACGGTATAACATTCGGACATCAAAAAACGCTCAAGGATAATATGAGGGTTCGCAAATCAAACCCTTATATTGTCATGTGAGTGTTTTTTGGTGTCTGAATTGTAGACCGTTGCAAGAATACACATGTATATATATATACCCAACCAGTCCAATTATATTTTGAATTGCCAACATTTATATTATCCTTGAGGGTTCATTGATGTCCAGTTTTAGGCAGTTGGAAGATCTCCATCAGCTTTCACAATACTGATCATGAACCCAGTACCTTGGATTACTTACATCCCTTGAACATTGTTTCATTGTTCTTCCTTTCCCTTGTAGACAATATCCCTGGAACCTACCTTGGGAGAAGTCGCATGCAGTTAAATTTCCCTGGTACCTTCTAAAATATTGGGTGTGAGCCTTGATGGTTGTCGTGGACCAGGTGGTCTTGTAGTGCTTTGGGCTGTCAGACTGGAACTCTTGTTTGTTTGTTTTTTTTGGTGGGGGAGGGGGGGTAATAAGAGGAACTGTTCAAGATGTTAAAACTATATGTTTTGTAGGTTATATACATCCCAGTTACATGTTATATACAGTAAGTACCTACTCCATTAAGCAAAGTACTATACTATATTACAGTAAACTCTCATCATCACACTGCTATCAATTTTACTAAATGTGTATCAGAAAAGATGTTGTGCGGATCCTACTCAAACATAAAATACCTACCTTTTAGGATCAATTCTCTCTAGAAACTCAAGGAAACTCCTGAATGTCTGGCATGCGCTTTACCCCAAGGTTCTCCATCTCCCTATCAATCCCATCTCCACCCCCACCCCCACCTCCACATGCCCTATTTAATGCCCCATACACAGAAAACATGGGGTCTCCAAACTCCTCCATCATAGTATCCTTCAGATACCGCTTTGCAGCTTGGAAACTTATGATTGGGAGAGTTCTCAAGGGGTTGTAGCTGGATCTCTCGTTTAACCATCAGATGTTAAGTAGAAAACGACAGATGATGACCGCGGATAGTCTGTGTATATGTGTTTATATGCATGGGAGGAGGTGTGAGAGGGGAGAGGAGAGGGTAAATCATGTATGTGTGCGTTAGAAATGATGAGTCTGGTATGGATATGGGAAATACTTGCAAGTTTCAGATGGGTGAGATAAAGTTTCCAAGAGTGTGCTTTTTATGCCCTGAGGGATGAGCAAGTGTATGTGTAGAGAGAGGGAAATCATGTACGCAGATCATCTTTTTAGGCATGGTGATGAGCTATTGTATCCAGCAGAATAACACAAAAATAATAAATATAGCTCCTAGAATTATTCCAGCTATATTTGACACCAGAATGAATCTAGAGAGGGAAATGTCAGTGTCAAGATAGGAAAACCTAACAAAAATGCAATACATATATCGAAGCACACCTAGCAAGCAAAAAAAAAACATAATCCTTGGAACTGAGGACTGTCAGAGAACAGTGATGTACCCTGTTTGAGAAGAAGCCTGATTAGATGGGAAAAGGAAAAAAATCAATAAAATAAAAAATAAAAAAAAACTATTGCCACTCACCTTGGCTCCCCTACCACCCTTAATTCCCCTACTGGGCCCCGCTTCCAAACTCCTGCCTCTTTTATGTGCAAAAATTTTTGGGACTCTTGAAGGATCGGGAACCCCCATATCTCCAATGCCTTCATTGTCGGGCATTCTGACCCACACCTCCATGTCCTTGGGGACCGTCCCTCCATGCATTTCCTTGGGGGACTGTGCCCCAGTCATTCTGGCCATTTTGGCTGGTTGTTTGTCGGCCTCTTAGGGCTTCTCCACCTGCTGCATTTTGACATCCTCCTTCCTGGCCTCCTGATCATCTCCCACATAACCTTCATCCTCTGTCCATTTGGCCATTCCTGCCTGTTGGTCCTCGGCCACCTGGCTGTCTCCCATAGCAGTCGCCATTCCCATCTCGGCTATGTTGGCATCTCCTAGGATGGAGTCTTTGGCCTTCTTCTTATTCACAGTCTGCCTTGCAGCCTCTGTCAGTCCTGCCACCTTGACCATGGCTCCCTCATTCTTTGTACCCTTGGTGGCCTCTTGTATTGCCTGCTCTGCCTTTTCCTTCTCCTCCTGATCATGCTGATGGGCTATCCATCTCTCTTCGAATTATCGCTTGTCGTCGTCGGTTTCACCACCCATTTCTTCCAATTTTCTGATTTTTGATGGGAGGAAATGATGCAGTTGGCTGATGGGAAGCCTGGGAACTTCCCAAACAATCCATGATGTCACGTTTAGGCATCCTGAATCTTAATTTCAATCTCCAACTACCGGCTTCATGGGTTCAGCTGCTAAGGGGGGGATACTGTCAGTACACATACCGAGTGCCTGGTAATTTGGCAGTACCAACTGGACAGCCAGACTACATCCATGTACAAGTGCCCATGCTGCATGCAAGTCACTTGGTATGCCGGTCTTGGATCAGCACTTCCACCATCCATATTCTTTGTCCCTATCTGTTACATATCATTGCAATGGTTGGTGAATACATGTAACAAGGTGCTGTTTAAATAGTGCCCACAGACTAATGCCAGATAACCTGGCATAGTGGCCTTTTGGCCCAGTTGAAAGAACACATCACTGTGGGAATTTGTTGCCTTTCACAGTATGCCAGGTTGACCAAAGTTCAGCAGTTCAAATCCCTGTGTATGCAATAATTTAGAGGGTTGTTGCAATCACTTGGACCCCAGGAACCCTGGCTTACATGATAGTCCATGACATCATGGGGGTCTGCTATGTCAAACAGTAATTAGAGTGCTTGGGGGAAGCCACAGACAGGCCTGGGAAACCTGTTAAGATATCATCACTGTGGCACCTCGAGGGCTCGGTACCTAAGGGGGAGGTACTGTTACATACCATTGCAATGGTTGGTGAATACATGTAACAAGTTGCTGTTTAAATAGTGCCCACAGACTAATACCAGATAACCTGGCATAGTGGCCTTTTGGCCCAGTTGAAAGAACACATCACTGTGAGAATTTGTTGCCTTTCACACTATCCCTCATCTACTCTATGCCATTCACCATCCATTAATCCTATCACACCCACTCCTTATTTCTTAACCCACCTTACCTCAGGACATCCTGTCCTTGTTTTATCCTCAGCCACAACCCTATTGTTTTATAGTCAGGCTCTCCCTATTGTCCTATCCTTGGCTACATTCCTATTATTCTATTTCCATCATCCTATCTCCGTTTACATTCCTTCATTCTAATTTTACTCATTGTGGACAATACCCCCACATGCTTTGCATACCTTATTGTCTCACATTCCTTATTCCACATGTCGCTTCTTGAACTATATAAGTAGGACATGCATGTACATACTTCCTCATTCTGGGTATCGACTAGGCTTAGGCCCCTTACCTTCTCTTTCCTCTGTAAAGTCCTCTACTTGGGCTGGCACTTTCAGCACTCTCCGAGTACCTCTTCTGTCCCAAATTGGTGGCACATATGGCAAGTAGGGCACAACACACAAGTTTGTTAAAGCCAAAGCCACTACTCCTGGCCTGCAGGACTTAGCTGCTCCCCACCTACATCTTTGGCATTACCGAAGCTTGACACCTACATTCTTAGGTTCTTAATCTTATTACTCAGCTTGATCTCTGAGGAATGCTGCTACACTTGACATGTACTTATTTTTAGTAGACCCTATATAAACTGAGGATTACCACTACACTAGGTGGAATATCCCCTTTCAGCTCATAAATATTAGAGCATCTTGAATAACATTGCCCTCACATAGACTCATCAGCAGCAAAACTATTTGAATGAGACCTGAGATATGAAATTTTTATATCCCAGGAAGTTCTACATCTATTTGCTAGATTCTTAGTCTACAGGATAGCCAGAATCCCAGAGCATATATCACATTATTTCAATTATTTCAAAATTAAATTGAATTTCCTATCTTTGAGATATATAATCCAAAACTTCCAAACATGCAAACAGTTTTGTTGCTTACTATATGTCCATCCTCTTCATTTTCCCACCATACTTCCCATAACAACCCTCAACATCTTACCTGCATGGTTTGCATATGGCTTCCAGGGCCCTGTTACAACCATGATGAGGTTGCCATGACTGTGATACAGTCACGATAACAGATATTGATAATAAATTCAATTAATATATTAACTATTATATTAACCCATGTTTTGGTTATGCCTCCAATGCTGCAGTCAGGTTAACTTAGCTAGTTCTCCTAATACAATCAGCTGTACTGTTTCCCATTACATCAGAGATCAGTTTGATTATTCTTGGTATATATATAATTGTTCAAGCAGGGTCTGAGGCATGCATAACAGTCCCAGAGCAAAATATTCACCCGGTGATGATACCATGAGTCATTCTTATCAAGGTGTTTCAATCATATAATACTACAGAGAGCAGCATTCAACTCCAACAGCACAGCACACCCCAAAATCGACAAGAGAACAAAAACAACACAGAAAAGATTTTTCTCCATGAAACTACCTAACACAATTGTCCATAATCATCTCATGAACATTCATCTCAACCATATCTCTTCAATGAGTCATCACCCCCAAAATGCCAAACATCATTTCCATCTGTGCATTTCACGATTTCATCGTCACATCACATCACATCCCAGCCCCCCTACTTCGTCGTAGCAGTCGCATTATCCGGGCGCCAGCAACGGACATTCAGGCGCAACAAGGAACTGGCCATACTCCCCAGCAATCCATAGCGCAACACCGTTTGTCCATCCAAAGCCAGCCTGTGTGTCAAAAAAAAAAAGAGTTAGAATAGGATTGAGTTAGGTGAGATTGTGAGGTGAGAATAGGAATTGGGATGAGAACGGGGAATTAGAATATGAGCATTGGAATCAGAATATGAGCATGGGAAAGGGAGAACGAGCATGAGGATGGGAGGATGAGAACGGGAGAATGAAAGGGGACGGAGATCGAGAGGGGGACGGGGACGGGAACAAAAAGAGAACGAGAACAGGCACACGGGAATAAAATAGAGCAAAAACGAGAATGAAGAGACAGAACAGAACGAGAACGAGAACGAGAAGGGGAAAGTGACATACCTGCACTGTATATTCACCTCCACGGCCAGCAGCAGCCACATTCAAAACAGAGAATTTTTCAAACATCTAGAGTTGTGTCATAGTGGGAAGGTAAGGAAGTGCGGAAGTGGGGCAAAGAAGAGGAAGGGAAAGAAGGGGGATGAGGCGGAGAGAAAGGGCAGAGAGACCGTTAACCAAGAAAACACAAAATTACCACATCAAGGGAAGAAGACTCACAATCCCGGTATTATTAATACTCAGCGTCACGTTCAGCTGGCTATCTGGGAGCCTTGGCAGCAGACCAGGTATAGACCCCCCAGTGGCGTGCCTATCCGAAATTCCAATCGAAATCAAAAACAAAACAAACAAACAAACATAAATCAAAAATCAAAGATCAAAAAGTCAAAAAAAGTCAAGTCGAAAAATCAAGAAAATCAGCAAAATCAACAACATCAAACATGTGCACGCCCATCACCCCCGCACTCTTTCACAGATCCAACCTCCAACCTCCAACCTCCAACCCCAAAGTCGAAATCCCCAACAGAACCAAAAAAAGAAAAAAAGAGAAAGAAAAAAAAAGAAAAAGAAAAAGAAAAAAAAACGCACCAGTTACAAAGCGCACTCGTAATATACCTAGTACTCAACTCCCTCTCCAACACCTTCGCCCATCCCTCTCTCCCCTTCCCCTTCCCCTTCCCCGTCTCCCCTTTGGCCGTCCCCCCCTTTGCCGTCGCATTCCCCCCATTAACAACCGTCCCATTCAACCGATTCACATCCTCCCCAACCGGAAACTCAGCTGCATCACCCCCATCAATCGTCTGCGCAAACAGCTCATCAGCAGTTATCCCAAGCTGCCCAGCCGGCACAAGATCAAACGTCGTCTCATTCCCACCCTTCGGAACGGGCAGCGGCTGGCTCGTCACGTGCGATGGGAGGGCGCGGAGGGCTTGGAGGGCGATGTATTGGTGTGGTGGCCAGGTATTCGGCCAGTCCCTGAGATGTTTTTTTTTTTAATTTTATTTTATTTATTGCATTTATTTATTTTTTGAAGGGAGGAGTGGAAAGATTGGTTTTGTGAAGTGTGTCAAAAAAAATATGTTTGTTTTGTGAGTCAGGGTAAAATAGAGGGGACCCGTAGAGTGTGCACACGTACCATTGGAGACCAGTGTTGTGAAATGTAACGGGTAACGTTCCATTATACCTTCATCATCGTATTCACTCATCAGTCACACACACACACAAGTCACGGAAGCAGCCTTAAAAAACACCACCCACTTATTAAGCACCATATTCAACCCTGCAAACACCCCAAACGCATTCTTCCAATTCGCAGTAACCTCATGTGGTATAATACCGTTCCAGATGGGGTAAAATGTCGCTGCAGAATATAACTTCCAACAAAAACAAAATAACAGTTAATAGATTGAAAAAGAAAAAAAGAAAAAGCAAAAGAAAAAAAAAGCATGAACAACGCCAAGCCTCAGCCTCAAAACCCCCAAAAATTTGGGTAAGGTAAAAATAGACAAAAAAATGAAAGGAGAAAAAAAAATAAAGACAAGGAAAAAAAATCTCACAGTTCCCCTAGCCCCAGAAGTCCTATTAAAATCATAAAAAGCAAGCTTCTTAGGATCCCAAAAAAGATCAAGTATGGCGCTCCGGAGTAACGACGCTTGAGCACGATGAAAAGCAACGCGAGAAGCAGAAGTACTATTTGAAGGAGTACTATTTGAAGGAGTACTATTTGAAGGGTGACCAGACGACTGCGAACGACCAAAATGCGAACGATGCGCGCCAGCTTGGCTATGGCTATGTTGTCCAGACGTGGCGTTTCCTGCAGAAATCTCATAGAGATCAGCCAGGAGCACTCTTGCGTTATCTGTGTTACCCAATATTACACGAGAATATCAGTTCTCGTAATTCAATCACATGCAAAAAAAAATCAAAAAGAAAAAAGAAAAAAAGAACCAAGAAAAAAAAAAGAAAAAGAAAACACGTACACAATATACTATTCAAATCCACCGGCGTCGTATTCCGCACATTCAGAGTCCTCAAAGCCGGTAAATTGAACGTAATATTTCCCAGGAATGGCTGTTTGACCCAGCGGGAGGAGTAATCCCAGCCTAAAAAAAACCGAGGAAACCGAGGATATACATCAGCTTCCAGACAGAGATATATAGAATCCCAAGCATCAAAAATACTACCAGTCTCAGCTCCACTCGCCAATTCAGCATATATCGCAGCCTGTTCCTCCGCTGTAAAGTTCGTGACGACGTCTCCTGCACCTGCACCGTTGATAGTTTGATAGTCTACGAGATAGGACTGTGTGTGCGGGGGGGNGGGGGGGGGGGATAAGGAGGTCAGAGCATGAGCGAGATTGTGAGTTGTGAGGAGTTCAAAAAAGGAAAGGAAAGCCTTATATAGCACGTAAAATGAGAATGAACACTGTTTGTTTTAAGGAGTAGAATTTGGAACGTAGTGCACATATTATATGTTTTTTTTTTTTGCAAATCAAAGGAGAAAAAAACACACCTCCGGTCGGGGTGCCGTATTCACATCAACAGCATAATGTGCAACGGCGTGCGTCACGTTCGTGTATGGAGATGTGACGTTGATGGTCCGTTTGTCTTGCCACCATTGGAGCTCCGTCTAAAAGTGCGCGGAAAAAAATTAGCAAGGAGGAGGACAGGAAGTGGAGAGAGAGCAAGAATGGAGAGAGAGAGCAAGAAGGGAGAGAGTGAGTGAGAAGGGAGGCAGAGGGACTAACCTCAGCAAGCGGAAGTGCCCGTTTCAAAATCGCAGTATCCCCCGAAGCTTGCACATAATTGAATAGCATCTGCAAGGGAACGAACGAACGTAAGAACAACATTCATCAGTTCTCGAACCCTGTCCCATTTTTTTTTTTTTTTTTTNTTTTTTTTTTTCGGTAAAGGCAAAACAGAAACCAGAACCAACGCACATGTATAAACAACGGAGGTTGTGATCTATTAAGATAATATATCCGTCCTCCGTTGGGTATAAAGCCGAAATTCTCGAGTTCGTCCATGAAGTTCTGCAAGGTCGAGTTTACGACGTCGAAGAGCTCGGATTTGATGAGTCCTTCGATTATGAAATAGCTGTCCCAATAATCTGCATAAAAGTGACAGAGTGAGCCAATTCCATGAAAATAGAAGAAAGGAAAACAAAGAAGAAGAAAAAGAACCCACATTGCTCCCTAAATCTCCCTCCAGGTACAACAAAGGTATGATTCAAAGGAATCAGCGAGCTCTCGCAATTTCCCCCAGTACACAACGTAGACGCGTTCGTGCCACGAATAAGCTGCGTCCAAATCCCATGAACGATCTTCGACCACGCTTTAACCAGCGGGTCCGTCACATTATTAAGAAATGGAGGTGAAGGTTTAAAGCTGGCAAGTTGCAGCGCTTCGAGCTCCAGTCCTTCACCTTTCTACAAGTACAAAGAACAATTCAAAAGTCAACCAAACGACGGTACAAAAAAAAATGAATGAATGAAAGAAAGTAACGAACAAAGTCCTGATCTAGAAACTGCACAATCTGACCCTCAGTTATCCTCCCCGGACCATTCACATTTATCGCATTAAAGTCCGCCAAAGTCCGTTCCGCAGTCCCGTTCGTGGGCTTATCTACGATCGTTTTCGAGTCGGCGTACGGCTGGGCCAAGTTCACGGATTGCAAAAGCTAGAAAAATGCAACAGCGGCCGCAGAGTTTTTACTTTAAGTCCGCTGCTTGACACACACACGCCAAAAAAAAAAGAAAAAAATGCAACACACCTGACCCGCACAAAATATCTCGCTGGGACACCACGCCTGAACAGGAGGCAAAGCTGCTTGAGATGGAATCGTCGCATTAAGAGGACGCGTAGGGCTGGGAATAGAAGTGGAGATAGTGACAGAAGGCGTTCCGAGCGTGCTCACGCTCGGCATTCCGCTCTCCACACCCATCTGGGCGAGTGTACCGCCAGCCACGAGGAACAGAGTTAGCAGGCTAGACATGATAAGCCAAAGCAGCAGAACCGGTCGATAAATTACGCTTAGGTCAGACTTTTATAGGTGTTACGACAACCATCTCCTAATTTCGGATATAGTGCGTCATGTGCAAATACATGCGACTTGATTGAAGAACCAGAGCATCGTAACGAATGTCTGGAGGTCGAGACATTTTAATTGTATCAAGTCCGGAATAATACGGAATAATAATGATGATTTGGCAAAGCTTTCAGCTGCAGGGGACTTGCTCAATTGATAATTGTCCCTGTCCGAGTCCGGAGAGGCGCGGAGCTACTATGACTGCATGCCGGCATGGCACGTGACCATGTCGCTTAAGCACTCCACACTTCAGCTTCCGGATGCTCATGTGTACGTCTCAAATAAGTACACTGTCTGTTCGCTAGAATGTCATCAATAACCACGCCCCACATGTGACCATTATTACACCATCATGCCCACCGCACCCAGCAAAAGCAGAGCCACCGTCGCGACCCGTAGAGGCACCGATGTCCCGCCTATGGCACCGCTGTTCTGCGAGACACTAGGGTCATGATATGTTCGGATACTTTTGATCTCAAAGTACGCGTTGTCGTAGTTCGACGGCGGGCCGATTACATAGTCGGTGTAACACGTTCCGGTGCACGTCTGTGCAAACACCCCCGCATTGCCGGCGCTAATATATGGAGAAAAGTGAGATACTGACAGATACAGGTGAGGTATACTTACAAGTCGCCTGGAGAAACGTTTAGTGAGAGAAGGAAATATCAAAGTGAGGGACTCTTACCGCAGAGTGTGATATCGAGGATCAAGTTTTGAGCCTCAAAGAAGGTACCCACTGTACACCCCGATGTTGGGTAATTGGCAGTGGGTTGACCTAACGTCGATGTATCGAC
>QLPI01000181.1:0-53634 GCA_003314275.1 Chroogomphus rutilus
AGTCAATGCAACTGCCTTGTGCACGCTTGTATACCAGAACGGCTGGCAAGTTTTTCGGCAGGAACCTCTCGGCCAGCGTTGTCATTCGGTACGTTCGGCCAAGGTCTCACCCATCCATCCCCATCCGTTCCCGGTCTTTCACCCCGTATATGCGTGTCATATGCAATTTTGACCCTTTTCCATCCTTCTCGGCTAGAGGCCGACAGCTGTGGTAGACGGTGGGACGTCTACCTAAAAGGGGGGGGTGGCGACCAGCTAGAAATCTTTCAAACTACGCAAACTCCCCTCCCGAAGACGTCCCTCTCCCGAAAACCACCTCCACTTTTCCCCTCCGTTCCGTCCATCACCTTCTGTCCCACTCCCCACTCCCTCCGTTCCATCCCGTCACCCATTACGCCCTCCTCTGTTCCTCCAATCCCTCTCCCATACGATCCCGACACTCCACTCATGACCTTACGACTACCCCTACTCCCGAAATACCCCTTCATCCTCAAATCCTACTTCCCTTTCCACTCCATCCCTCCTCCATCCGCCACTCCTCTCCCATCAAATAATACAGCCGAGACGCCGAAAACCTCGGCACCTCTGACTTGTCTTATTTTTCCTTCCCTCAATTTCTTTTATCTTCTCCTTTTCAAAAAAAAATAATAATAAAAGATAAACAAAAAAAAGATTTTCTTTCCTCTAGTCTATTTCCACATCTTCTTGTTCTATTCTCTCCTGTTCCTCCTTCTTCCTCCACTTCCGCTCCTCCTCTCTCTCCTGCTCTTCCATCTCCTCCTCCTCCCGCAATGGGGTCCTCAACTCTTCCCGCAGTTTCGGGTCTCCCGAATAACCCGAATTGCCCTCGAGAAGGACCAGCATCACGTTCCCCATACTCTGAATCCTCCTCCGCATCTCCCCAAGCTTCCGCTCTATCCGCTCTCCCCTTTCCGACCTCTTCTTCATCCGTTTCCGTTCCGACCCCTCAGCCAGCGGTACTTCAGGTTCGACAGCCTTCCCGCTTGGTTTTGTGGTACAGGCCC
Source organism: Chroogomphus rutilus (assembly GCA_003314275.1). Taxonomy (NCBI): domain Eukaryota; kingdom Fungi; phylum Basidiomycota; class Agaricomycetes; order Boletales; family Gomphidiaceae; genus Chroogomphus; species Chroogomphus rutilus. The sequence continues at coordinate 1,026 of QLPI01000181.1, forward strand.
GCCTCGGCCTTTTACTCGGAGGCTCTACCGCCTCATCCGCACCCTGAATTGGGCCTCGAACATTCGGGCCGACTTCGCCCTGGGCCAATTTGTTTTTGCACTAAAGAATGTCAATCAGCGGGAATCAAAGAAGCTGGACTACCACTTACCCGCGCATCCCCTCCCCGTCCACGCATACTAGACCCCTCGCTGGGCCCCGCGTCCGCACTCCTCCGCTCATAGACCTTCGGGACTACCGAGGTTCTGGGGACCGCTGCCCTCTCGGCCATCTCGGCCCATTCACCCACGGTCTCTGGACCATCCTCCGCATCCTCCGGGGTATCCCAACTCGCTGCCACGAGTCGCCCCACGACCAACTCATCCGTCCCCATGACCCCCGCCGAAGCACCCTCAGCAACCGCACCCTCCGCATTCTCCGTTGAGGCACTCCCCTCACCCACCCCATCCACACCACCCATTGTCTCCCGCTGAATCCATAAGTCACGCCCCGCATCCAGGGTTGATGACGCGTCATGATCGCGAGCGACCCGTCCTTCGCCAGTTGCCTGTTCGACAGCATCGGTCTCGGCGCACATGCTGTTCCGAGTTTTGATAGGTGGCGAATGGGAGTATGCGACTGATTGATGAGAAGTTCGGAAGCTTCCCACCCTACCCACGAAAATTACGTTTAGGCGTTCCGAACTTTACCTTTAATTTCCGGCTTCAGGGGTTCAGCCGCTAAGGGGGGGATACTGTCAAGTCTACGTACCGAGACCCATCCGCCGGCAGTGCCGACCGAAGCAATTACTCTATATCCACGACCAAGTGCCCGTGTCGCCTGCATAACACTTGGTGCGCCGGTCCCGGCTCGGCACATTTGCCATCCGCACTTCTCGGCTCATTTTCACCTCGGGACTCCCCGTCCTTGTATTATCCTCGGACGCGACCCATTGTTTTATATCCGGCCACTCCTTATTGTCCCCTTTCGAGTCACGATCCTATTATACTGTCTTTTATTGTTCTATCCCCGCTTTGCATTCCTTGTTCTAATTTTGTTCATTGTGGACAACAACCACATTGCTCTGCATACCTTGTTGTCCCACATTCCTTATTCCACATGTCGCTTCTTAACCTATATAAGTAGGACATGCATGTACATACTTCCTCATTCTGAGTATCGACTAGGCTTAGGCCCTTCTACCTTCTTCTCTTCTGTTAAGTCCTCGACTCAGGCCGGCATCTTCAGCATCCCCCTGAGTATCTGTCTGTCGCAAATACAGTGGCACGCACGGCAAGTAGGGCGCAACGCACGAGTACGTTGAAGCCAACGCCACTACTCTTGGCCTGCAGGACTTGGCCATAGTCCGCCCGACCTTTCGACAACACCCTGCGGCAGTACCGAAGTCCGTCAGTATCCGGCCCCTGACAATGACCGGCAAAGATAGTACAAGGATAGTCGCATGTATATAGTCTCCCAGTCGACTAGACTGTTCGCTAGTACGAATATCAACTTAGTCCACCTAGTTTCCGACTCACTCCAGTAAACTTCCGTCCCCTCTCCGAAATTAGGGACAGACAATCGAGGAGGGCGCAACACATAAGTTGAAGCCAAGTCCCTTCGACCTCAAACACCTCAGTGACTGGATAGTACCTTTCCGCGACCTACCCTAAGTTCCCGGCACCTCCGTCCCCGTCCGTAGTCCATCCGATTCCCGCCTTTGGTCTTCGGCCCCGTTACGGACCTTCATGCTAACCCGGAAAGCTCCTTTGGAAGTACTAGCTAAGTGCCTGACATGCGGACTTAACAGTGAGCAAGGTTTGCCTGGTCAAATTCTAAGTTGATTATCAGATTACCAAACTTCTACATTACATGCATATTTCATACTAGTACATATTTCAAATTCCAGTAAGGCTTAGCAACCAAGAACAAGGGGAGACACAAATGGGGAAGGGGTCTCTGATTGAAAGAACAAGGAAGTGAAATTACAAGGGGCTTGCGTGAACTTTGTAACCAACCCACTGTGGGATCTGAACAGTGCAATTACCAGCAGGACAACTGGGTGGACCTCCTCCCAATGGCAGAATTCACCTGCAACAATGCTCCAAATGCCATGACCAAGATCTCCCCCTTCTTTGCCAACAAGGGATACCACCCAGATATCACCTTCCACCCCAAACAAGACCTGGCCTCCTCAAGGGCACATGACTTTGCCATAGACCTAGACAAAATACACCAAGAACTCTGCAGAAACATATCAGCTGCCCAGCAGTGCCATGCCACCTCCACAGACCTTGGGTGGGATCTCGATGTACTTCCATTTTAGGAATTGATGAGCGGAGTTGGGATGATTGGTGAAGTAAAGGGATGGAAATTAAAGGGCGTTTATCAATGAGGGTCAGGTGAAGTTTTGACGGGTGAATGGTGGGCAAGATGTCTGGTCAGAGGAAAGGGTTTCCGATCAGAGAGCTGCAGGTTGGCAAAGGTCTGTGGGTAGGCAAATGAATAGGCTTTTCAGAGTACGAGGATGTGCCCATGTGTGACGTGTGGCTTTCCCTGGAAAGGAAATGTCGTCCTCATGTTTGAATGGAAATGACTTCAGTGGGGTTATGACAGAAAGCAGGAGTGAGAGTATTGTAAAAAGACCAATATTGGTGAATTAGATAAATGTCAAGACCATGAATTGCAATCTGAGAGTCTCCCGCTGTGAATTTTGGAGAAGTTGACACATTTATGGTCCACAATTATATGAGCATGATTGTTTGGGTCAAGGTTCAACACCAAGTTCAGTGGCTGAGGTGTTGGAAAACATTAGAGGTGTAATGGTGTTGAGGTCAGGCAATGCACATTGCCTGAGGTCCTGGTGAACAGGTAATCATAATTTTGGGTAGCTGAGGAGCCATGGTGAATATTGAGGGCTAATGTTGAGAGAGATGTGCTTCGTTAATGTGTGTGATAATGGCTAAGTCAAGTATGAGGAGCGAGCGAGATAATCAGAAAATTTGGGAGAACAGCAAAATTTGTTTAGCATTATATGAATCATCGGAAGGAAAATTATGGCCGAACAGGATTAAGATCTACAATAACTACCTGCCCTGATTGATATCCAAAACATGCTTTGGAATTAGAGAATGAATATGTATAAAAGCCACGAAGCTCAGGGGGGAAGTAGCAAGGTGCACACGGAGGGTCTGTAAGAATCCAGTCCTTATCGGAAGATAGGGAGACAAGATGCTCCTCCCGGGCGACGATTTGAAACGCACCTCTGAAGATATGGGTGACTCGGCTAAGGTCTGGCAATAGGATGGATTCAGATTCAAACAATCGAGTCGATTTGCCGGTGCTGAGATTCCAGATACAAACTGAATAATCCATTGCACCGAAGACTACTTGTGTTCCATCAAGTAAAAAGGCAACGGATGTCACCCGAAAGAGATGTCTCCCAAGTATATGCTCTGTTAACCCGGTAGTCGCATCCCATATCCGGACTGAGCAGTCTTGCGAACCAGACGCAACATGTGCACCATCAAGGGAGAACGCAACACACCACACGGAATCTGAATGTCTCTCAAGTATCAGCTCGACCGTCAGTGTCCTGGTATTCCAAATCCGGACAGAGTGGTCGTCTGAACCAGAAACCACACGTGCCCCACCAGGTGAAAATGCAACACACCGCACCGCAGCTGAATGACCCATCATTGTGTGGCTTAACCTGCCTGTAGCCACACTCCATATCCGCACTGACTTGTCGTGCGAACTAGAAGCGAGTTGCTTCCCATCAGGGGAGAAGGCCACACAATCCACATAATCGGAATGACCCTGCAGCACACGCTCCACCTCTCCGGTGCTGGCATTCCAGAACCGAATTGAGTTGTCTGATGACCCAGAGACGACCCGTGTGCCATCAGGGGAGAATGCCACTGACGTCACCCAACGAGAGTGTCCTCTCAGTCCGCGTTCTCTCTTCCAGAGAATCACTTGGAAAAGGGGAGATGTGTTGCGTGGTCTTTCACGTGAGACTGTGCTCGATTTTAATTGCTTCACATTCCAAATCTGGACAGAGCAATCGAGCGACCCAGACACAATGGATGAACCATCAGGCGAGAACGCAACAGACTGCACTTGACTCGCATGTCCCTTGAGCACGTGCTCTCTTCTTCCAGTTGCGGCATTCCAGATGCAGATCGAAGAGTCAACCAAGCCAGTCACGATTCGTGTCCCGTGAGGTGAGAAGGCAACAGAAATCACCGGACTAGGAGGACCCTCCAGTGTGCACTCAATCTCCCCGCTGGTAGCATTCCAGATACGGACTGAGCTGTCATTTGCGACGGAATTCACACAATGTGAATGACCCTCCAATATGTGGTCGATCTCTCCGTTCGCTTCATTCCAGATTCGCACCGTCTTATCTTTCGACCCAGACACGACACGAGTTCCATCATGCGAGAAAGCCACAGAGGTTACCCAACTGGAATGCCCCATTAGTTCCCGCTCTGTCTCCCCGGCAACCACACTCCAGATCCGAATGGACTTCCACGACCCAGACACGATACGCATTCCATGAGGTGAGAAATCCACAGACCACACTGCATCCGAATGTCCCTCATATATGCGCACAGTCTCTCCTGTATTTGCATCCCAGATCCGCACTGACTTGTCCCTCGAACCAGACACGACACGTGTCCCATCATGCGAGATGGCAACACAGTGCACCATGTCTGAATGCCCCTCCAGAATGCGTTCCAACTCTCCCGTAGCGCTGTCCCAAATACGAACAGACTTGTCCCAGGACCCAGATACAACTCGGCTGCCGTCACTAGAGAACATCACATAGGATACGGTTGCACGGTGTCGCATGATATGCTCGGATGTCATCCCCCATGACTCCGCCAGACCCACGACGACCTTAGCTTGAGGTATGCTGCACAAGTATATCGCATATTTCCGTCGGAGTAGGGATTGTTTGGGAATCCATGTCAACGCCGAGCAATAGGTGTTGAGGCAGTGATGGCTTATGGCCTCAAAACCCATCTGGAGGCATCGACGAGCATCATCGAACAACAACCAGTGCTGATCGTGCATCGTCCAGTATTTCTGTAATATTCATGAGCTAGAATTCATGTCCAAACAGCAAACTCACTGATATCGCTTCTGTTGCCTTGCGAAGAGACTTGACACCTGAATCTAGCTCACCAAATGCACTGAGGCACTCGAACCAGTGCAATATGTGGTTATCGGCAAATTCAGAAACACCGTCGAGCATTGTTGACGGACCTCCAGAGCAAAACGCTTCTAGAAGATGAAATGCCCAATACACGCACGAGTATCGCAGAGCCTCCGGAATAATGCCAGGATCGGTGATGTCAAGCGGGTGTATCCCAATTCTATCTTCAGCCAAGTCACAAATATTATAACGAAGTGACTTGTTCATGCATCGAAGAGAGCTGGTGGCCATTTTATGGTGTGCATCCAATTCGTCTACGCTGTGTGCTAGGCAGCGCTTGGGATCGACGATGAATTCACGGAATGAGGCGTGGAAGATGGTGATATGTCCTTCATTGGTAGATGGGATATGGATTACCGAACGAAATCGAGATAGGTCAATCTGAACCTCATGGCATGTCTTCTCTAACAAGGAAGCGATTCCGGTGATGGAGAGTGGGATTTGCACACAGACCACCGCGGTAAGCAATTACTGTCTTGCCATCTTTTCTGCGCCAATAAGGAGATTCCTGAATGCTTCCTCCACAATCAAATTGTAGAAACTGTCCAGAGACGGGAGAGGCAACGCCGAATGTGTGAGTGAAGTTATACGCGTCTTTGGATTTACGTCCGTGTCATCGATATACCGTACCGCAGTAGCAGCGTATATGAATAATCCATCTGACTTGTCAAGAAGACTCTTGACTTCGGGTTCGGCTGGCCAGGGAAGGTTAGGCTCAGAATATCCGTGCTTCGTCGCGATCTTTGACAGTGAAGATCTTAGGTACATTTCAATATCGGTTTTTTCGTCGTCCAGCAATGATCCTGTGTGAAGGGAAAATTCCTGAAGAGGAGAGGCAGGACTGTGATGGAAGGACACAGTGATCCAGGACTCGGGTCGACTTGTAATAAAAAATTTGAGTGGTATATCCACTACACCATCCAGGATTGTCTTTATAAATAGCTTTACTCTCCTAGGTTCCAAGCATTCGTCCAATGCATCTATAACAACAATATTGTCAAGTAGATTTTGGTTTTCTGCAAATAGCCTAATGGGCTTTATCACCAGGGACATGAACTGGTCAGAGATGGAGTTGAGATTGGCTACATCAGGTGTGTTCATCAGGAGATTGTGCATTACTGTTCGGAGCCCGGGGATAGATTGAGCAAGCATGCTGGCAATTGTAGGAATTATCCGTGTTACATCAGTCAATGCTGAGCTTGAGCGAGAACAAAAAAAGCTGGCTCCCAGGATCTTCTGCTGATCTAAACGCTGGCTGAGAGTGTGGGCGATGCTTGTCTTTCCCGTCCCGAGCTGACCGTTTAGCCAGTACACCTTTTCAGCCGAAGCATCGTGCGCCCATCTCTCGAGGTCAGCCAATATCTTTACACGCGTGTTCTCCATACACCCTGGAAATTCGACATCTTCAGCAGCGTTGCGTGAGTTGTAAGATGCCCGTTTAGCAGGATTGAGCAACCCTAAAAGATCGACCGGAGGGTCTACATAGACGTGAGGATGGAAGTAAGATGTTCTAAGTAGCCGACACACTTACTATTGGCAATCGATATATTCACGTCACCCTTGGCAGCTGTAACATAAAATAAAACGTCTCATCTCTTTGAGTCTGAGTTATTGCTCAACAAGCACACTGACTCATTGCGACATTTTTTAGGTCAAGGTTTATGCCCCCCAGTGAACAAGTAGATTGTAGATTGGAGTTCAAGAGTTCCGACATGATGGTGCTCCGTAGCTACCTTAGGCGATGGTGGGGTCGATGGGTCGAACACAGAGACGTGGGTGTGTGAACCATACGTTCGCAGGCCAAGGCGAAGAGACGTGAGTGTGTGAACCATACGTTCGCGCCAAGGTGATGCCAACGTCAAAATGCCAGCTGGCGAATAGAACTCTGTGCGTGGAGGCGTGATTTGTAATTTTAAAATTAGCACTGGTCTGATGTATTTTTGGTTCTCTAGGCTGAATGTAATTTGCCGTACCTCTTAAGATTTTTTACGCCCCCAATAGCCTCCATTACACACGCAAGTTCACAATCATGATAACAATATGAATCACTCACAACAGAGAATCAAATCTGGTGCCGCCAGACTACTAACGAGGCTGTACGCGCACACAAATTACAACTCTGCCAGCTGGGAAACTATCGTCGCCGATGCAATACGTAAGTACGACAAACCATTTGAGCACTGTAGCTTCCTTAAAGGATTACAAGGTCAGTTGAATAAGAATGGGCGCAGGTGGATGTTTTCCTGGAGTGGGTGGAATGTGCTCTTAGAATGGAAAGCCAGATGACCGAAACGACGCTGTATTTGGAATTCTGCTGGTTGGGATAATAGGTAGACATAGTAAACCACCCATGGTAACGAAAGGGAAGGCTAAGAGCTATTCATAGGAACGGTGAGTGAGGACGGATGGTGGTCCATATGTGATTTGAAAGGCAGTAATGCTGCTCGTTTTCAGATGAATATGTCACGAACAAAGAAAAGTTAGATGGACGTAAAGTCGACGAGCTGCTCGGCGTCATCACAAACTGTGTTGCATTAACTGTTCCATCAGCATGTCCTTCAATATGACAGGTAGAACGAGTCATAATTTATCTTGCAAGGCTTGCTTCATTAAATTTTGGCAAAGACTGCCATTTGAACCATGTCATACGCAGCATGACACCAGGGGAATGATTTGGAGTGCACCTGTGCCCCGTGAATCCACGGTGGATGCTGAGCTCGGCTCGAGGCATGATGTTCGGGCCATAACAGCAATATTAAAAGGTGTCAAAGACTGGGATTAAAATAAAACAATCTGGATATCACAAATTTCGGGGTATAGAAGTATTATGATATTTGTCCACAGAAGGTATAGATAATGAAGGCAGGAGTGAGAGTATTGTAAACAGACAAATATTGGTGAATTAAATGAATGTCAAGACCATTAATTGTCATCTGAGAGTCTCCCGCTGTGAATTTTGGAGAAGATGACAAATTTTATGGTCCACAATTATATGAGCATGATTGTTTAGGTGAAAGTTCAACATCAAGTTGAGTGGCTGAGGTGTTGGAAACCATTAGAGGTGTAATGGTGTTGAGGTCAGGCAATGCACATTGCCTGAGGTCCTGGTGAACAGGTAATCCTAATGTTGGGTGGCCGAGGAGTCTTGGTGAACATTGAGGGCTGATGTGGAGAGAGATACTCTTTGTTACTGAGTGTATGATGGCTAAGTCAAGTATGAGGAGTGAGAGTAATCAGAAAAAATTGGAGAACACTAAAATTTGTTCAGCATTATGTAATGCATTGGAAGGTAAATTAGGAATGAACAGGATTAAGATTTACAATAACAACCTGCCCTGATTGATATCCAAAACATGCTTTGGATTTGAAGAATGAATATGTGTAAAAGCCACGAAACTCAGGGGGGAAGTAGCAAGGTGCGAACCGAGGGGGGTCTGTATGAATCCAGTCCTTATCCCAAGATAAGGAGACAAGATGCTCCTCGGGGGCGACGATTTGAAACGCACCTCGGAAGATATGGGTGACTCGACTTCCTTCTGGCAATGGGATTGATGCAGATTCGAACAATCGAGTCGATTCGCCGGTGCTGAGATTCCAGATACAAACTGAATTATTGATCGACTGCGAGACGATTTGTGTTCCATCAAGTGAAAAGGCAACGGATGTGATCCAAAGGCCATGTCCCTCCAGTATATGCTATTTTAACCCGGTAGTCGCATTCCATATCCGGACTGAGCGGTCTTGCGAGCCAGACGCAACATGTGCACCATCAGGGGAGAAAGCAACACACCCCACAAAATCTGAATGTCCCTCAAGTATCTGCTCGACCTTCACTGTCCTGGTATTCCAAATCCGGACAGAGTGGTCGGCTGAACCAGAAACCACACGTGTCCCCTCAGGTGAAAATGCAACACAGCACACCGCAGCTGAATGGCCCGTCAGTGTGTGCTGTAACCTCCCTGTAGCCACGCTCCATATCCGCACTGACATGTCGCCAGAACCAATCGCGATTTGCTTCCCATCAGGGGAGAAGGCCACAGAATATACATAATCGGTATGATCCTGCAGCACACGCTCCACCTCTCCAGTGTTGGCATTCCAGACCCGAATTTGTCTCTTGACCCAAAAACGATCCGCATGCCATCAGGCGAGAATGCAACTGACGTCACCCTGCTGGAATGTCCCGTCAGTCGGTGGTTTCTCTTCCCCGGAATCACATGCAAAGGGTGAGATGTGTTGCGTGGTCTTTCACGTGAGACTGTACTCGACTTTAATTGCTTCACATTCCAAGTCCGGACAGAGCAATCGAGCGAACCAGAGACGATGCGTGTCCCGTCACGCGAGAATGCAACAGACAGCACTTGACTCGCATGTCCCTGCAGCACGTGCTCTACTCTTCCCATTCCCACAATGCCAGATGGCGATCGAAGAGTCAATCAAGCCAGCTACGATTCGGGACCCGCCAGGCGAGAAGGCAACAGACATCACCGCATACGATTGATCCATCAGGATGAGCACCATTTCCCCGCTGGTAGCATTCCAGACACGGACTGACCTGTCAACGGAACCAGACACAACACGTGACCCGTCCGGGGAGCGACAGAAAACACCCAATGTGGATGACCCTTTAATATGCGTTCTATCTCTCCCTTTGCTTCATTCCAGATTCTCACCCTCATATCTTGCGACCCAGACACGACACGTGTACCATCAGGCGAGAAAGCCACAGACGACACCCAATCGGAATGCTCCTCTAATTCCCGCTCTGTCTCCCCAGCAACCACACTCCAGATCCGAATGGACTTCCGCGACCCAGACACGATACCCATCCCATCAGGTGAGAAATTCACAGACGGCACTGCATCCGAATGACCCTCGTATGTGCGCACAGTCTCTCTTGTATTTGCATCCCAGATCCGCACTGACTTGTCACCCGAACCGGACACGACACGTGTCCCATCATGCGAGATGGCAACACATTGCACCGTGTCTGAATGCCCCACCAGCATGCGTTCCAACTCACCGGTATCCGTGTCCCAAATACGAACTGACTTGTCCCAGGACCCAGAGACAACTCGGCTGCCGTCACGAGAGAGCATCACAGAGGTTACCTCTGCACGGTGTCGCATGACTTGCTCGGATGTCATCCCCCATGAATCCCCCAGACCCACGACGACTTTAGCTTGAGGTACGCGGCACAAGGATGTGGCATATTTCTGTCGGAGTAGCGATTGTTTGGGGATCCATGTCAAGGCAGAGCGATCAGTGTTGAGGCAGTGGTGCCTATGGCCTCAGATCCCATCTGGAGGCATCGACGAGCATCATCGAACAGCAACTGGTACTTATTGTGCGTCCTCCGGTATTTCTGTCAGATTGGTGAGCTAACATTCATCTCGAAATGGCGAACTCACTGATATCGCTTCTGTTGCCTTGGGAAGAGACTTGACACCCGATTCAAGCTCACCAAATGCACTGAGGCACTCGAACCAGTGCAATATGTGGGTATCGGCGAATTCAGAAACACCGTGGAGCATCGTGGATGGATTTGCAGGGGACGACGCTTCTAGAAGATGAAATGCCCAATACATGCAGGAGTATCGGAGGGCCTCCGGAATTACACCAGGATCGGTGATTTCATGAGGGAGTGTCCCAATCCTATCTTCAGCCAAGTCACAAATATTACGGCAAAGTGACTTATTCATGCATCGAAGACAGTTGATGGCCAGTTTATGGTGGGTATCCAATTCATCTACGCTGTGCGCTAGGCAGCGCTTGGGATCAACGATGAATTCACGGAAAGAGGCATGAAAGATGGTGACATGTCCAACGTTGGTAGAGGGAATATGGATTACAGAACGAAATGGAGATAGGTCAATCTCAACCTGATCGCATGTCTTCTCTAAAATAGAAGCGATCCCGGTGATGGACAATGGGATTTGCACACAGACCACGGCTGCAAGCAATTCTGATCTTAGATATGTTTCAATATCGGTTTTTTCGTCGTCCGTCGATGATGCTTTGTGAAGGGAAAATTCCTGAAGCGGAGATGCAGGACTGTGATGGAAGGATGGAGTGATCCAGGACTCGGGTCAACTTGTAATAAATAATTTTAGAGGTACGTCCACCAAACCATCAATGATTGTCTTTATCAACTGTTTTACTCTCCTAGGTTCCAAGTATTCGTCCAATGCATCTATAACAACAATATTGTTAGGTAGATGCTGGCTTTCCACCACAAGCCTAATGGGCACTATCACCAGGGTATTGAACTGGTCAGAGATGGAGTTGAGATCAGCCACATCAGGTGATTTCATCAGGAGATCATGCATGACTTTTCTGATCCTGGGGTCAGATCGAGCAAGCATATTGGCAATTGTAGGAATGATCCGTGTTGCATCAGTTAATGCTGAGCTGGAGCGAGAACAAAAAAAGCTCGCTCCAAGGATCTTCTTCTGATCTAAACGTTGGCTGAGAGTGTGAGCGATGCTTGTCTTTCCCGTCCCGAGCTGACCGTTTAGCCAGTAGACCTTTTTAGCTGAAGAATCGTGCGCCCATCTCTCGAGGTCAGCCAATATCTTTACACGCGTGTTCTCCATACACCCGGGAAATTCGACATCCTCAGTGGCGTTGCGTGTCTTGTAAGATGCCCGTTCGGCTGGTTTGAGGCGTTCTAAAACATCGACTGGATGGTCTACGAACATGTGAGGACAATCGTGAGATGTTTTATCTAGTCGCCACACTTACTACTGGCAACTGATATATTCACGCCATCTTTTGAATCTGCAACGGACAAAGAAAATGTCTCAGTCCTTCGAGTCTCCGTTGTTTGCTTGACAAGCACGCTCACTGATCGTGACATTTCTCCAGTCAAGGTTTATGCCCCCCGACGAAGTTGTAGATTGTGGATCGGTGTTCAACAGTTTAGACATGGTACTGTTAGGTGATGATGGTATGAATGGGTCCACACAGCGACGTGGGTATGTGCACAATAAGTTCGCACAATAAGTTCGCACGCAAGTTCCTAGGGGGAGGCGATGCCAGCGCCCAGTGCCAATAGAACTCTGCGCGTCACTCAAGATAATATCAAATACAACAACGCGTCTATTTCAGCGTTTTAGCACCGGTTTGGTGCCCTTATTATATTCACTGTTCCCGGCTGACAGTGATTTGCTCACAAGAAAAATTTTTCCATCCAATAAATAGTCTTCAGTGTTCTCCCGTGCACACATGGGTAAAAATGTATGCAATGTTCAGGACAGAGAATTATATCTGGTGCCCTCAGACTCGGCAACTATGTTGGGTGGGCACAATCGTCCCCGGTGCAATATGCAAATATGACAAAGCATATCACTGTAGCCTCCATCATAGCAAAAGTTTTGATGGAAACGTGCTCTTAGAAAGAAAGTCACATGATCGAAAAGGAGTGTATATACACATATTCTGTTTGAAACAATAGATAGAGATAGCAGACCGCACCTGGGATTGACAAATGATAATGGAGGGTGGTACATTTGTGATTTGAAAGGCAGCTTGTTTTCAGATCTCCATACCATGAACATCCACCAATGAGCTCGGTGTAGAGTTGCCGAGCTGCTCAGCTGCATCACAAATTGGGTTGCCGTATCTGTTATATTGACATGCCCAACAAATTGAATCAGTGTTACTCAACCCGCAGAGTGGGCATCGTGCAATACACGCTACGCCGCTCAAGCGGATCAATATCCCGGGTGGATGGAGAAAGTTTTGGAAAATTAAAAATAAAATGAAGTAAAACAATGTGGATATCACAAATTTCTGGGTATAGAAGGATTATGATATTTGTCCACAGAAGGTATGGAGCATTGTAAAAAAGCCACTATTGGTGAATGAGATGAATGTCAAGAGCATGAATTGCAATCCGGGTGTCTCCCGCTGTGCATTTTGGAGAAGATGACAAATTTTATGGTCCACAATTATATGAGCATGATTGTTTAGGTGAAAGTTCAACATCAAGTTGAGTGGCTGAGGTATTGGAAAACATTAGAGGTGTAATGGTGTTGAGGTCAGGCAATGCACATTCCCTGAGGTCCTGGTGAACAGTGAATCCTAATGCTAGGTAGCTGAGGAGTCATGTGAATATTGAGAGTTGATGTTGAGAGAGATACTCTTGGTTACTGTCAGTGATGTAGGAAAATAACATTGAGCACATATTCACACACACATAAATTCACTCACTTCCACATCGCCGCTATGTCAGAATCACCAAACACACGAGACGTACAAATCGAGACACACCGAGACGCACAAAAACCATCGATACACGAGCAATTATATCAATCGAATACGAGTCAAACGAGTCGAACAATCAAACGAGACACATGACGAATTATCATCACCGCGACACACATCACACCAAAGCATGCCAAAACGAGAACGCGACACTACCATCACAAAACCAACCGAGTAGCTTCAAACGGACATTAACATAACATACGGACTATTTCATTTCACTTCCTCTTATCCCTATTTCGCTAAAACACATAAAACATAAAAGTTTCCTTCAACTTCCATTGCTAAATTCCCTCAATACAATTTCACAGGAGAACGTTATCACATGTCATTCTATCTCCTCATACAAGTCGAGTATCACATGTTATAGTCAGCTCCTTACTCCTAACAGCATATGTATTTAAACAAGTTTGTACAACAAAATGTTTACCAGTTTTTCACAATCATCTCAAGTCAGATAAAACTGTGAGTCTTAAGATTAATTTTCACTCTTTTCTTACACTTCATTTTCTTCCTTGCACATAATATTTCAGTGCAGCGGGCCACTACTATTTGCTTGACATCTTAATTCTTAACATGTGATAATGGCTAAGTCAAGTATCAGGAGTGAGAGTAATCAGAAAATTTTGGAGAACACTAAAATTTGTTCAGCATTATATAATTCATTGGAAGGTAAATTAGGGATGAACAGGATTAAGATCTACAATAACAACCTGCCCTGATTGATACCCAAAACATGCTTTGGATTTAGAGAATGAATAGGTGTAAAAGCCACGAAACTCAGGGGGGAAGTAGCAAGGTGCGAACGGAGGGTCTGTAAGAATCCAGTCCTTATCCCAAGATAGGGACACAAGATGCTCCTCCGGAGCGACGATTTGAAACGCACCTCGGAAGATATGGGTGACTTGGCTTCCGTCTTGCAATGGGATGGATGCAGATTCGAACAATCGAGTCGATTTGCCGGTGCTGAGATTCCAGATACGAACTGATTCATTTATTGACCCCAAGACGACTTGTGTTTCATCAAGTAAAAAGGCAACGGATGCCACCCAGGAGCGATGTCCCTGGAGTATATGCTCTGCTATCCCGGTAGTCCCATTCCATATCCGGACTGAGCGGTCTAGCGAGCCAGACGCAACATGTGCACCATCAGGGGAGAAAGAAACACACCACACGGAATCTGAATGTCCCTCAAGTATCTGCTCGACCCTCACTGTCCTGGTATTCCAAATCCGGACAGAGTGGTCGGCTGAACCAGAAACCACACGTATCCCATCAGGTGAAAATGCAACACACCCGACCGCAGCTGAATGGCCCGTCAGTGTTTGCAGTAACTTGCCTGTAGCCACACTCCATATCCGCACTGACTTGTCGTGCGAACCAGACGCGATTTGCTTCCCATCAGGGGAGAAGACCACACAATTCGGATCATCGGCATGACCCTCCAGCACACCCTCCACCTCTCCAGTGCTGGCATTCCAGACACGAATGGTGTTGTCTGATGACCCAGAAACGACTCGTGTGCCATCAGGTGAGAATGCCACTGACGTCACCCATCCAGAGTGTCCCGTCAGCTGGCGTTCTCTCTTCTCCGGAATCATATGGAAACGGCGGGATGTGTTGCGTGGTCTTTCACATGAGACTGTACTCGATGTTAATTGCTTCACATTCCAAATCCGGACGGAGGAATCGTTCGACCCAGAGACAATGCGTGTCCCGTCCTGCGAGAATCCAACAGAGTACACTGCACTCGCATGTCCCTTCAGCACATGCTCTACTCTACCCGTTCCTGCATGCCAGATGCCGATCGAAGAGTCAAAGAAGCCAGCCACGATTTGTGTCCCGTGAGGCGAGAAGGCAACACAACTGACCGGACTCTGATTTCCCTCCAGTATGCGCTCAATCTCCCCGCTGGTAGCATTCCAGATACGGACTGACTTGTCATAGGAACCAGACACAACACGTGACCCGTCAGGGGAGAAAGCAACAGAAAACACCAAATTTGAATGACCCTCCAATATGCGCTCTATCTCTCCCTTTGCTTGATTCCAGATTCGAACCGTCATATCTTTCGACCCAGACACGACACGAGTACCGTCAGGAGAGAAAGCCACAGACTGTACCAAATCGGAATGCCCCTCTAGTTCCTGCTCTGTCTCTCCAGCAACCACACTCCAGATCCGAATGGACTTCCACGACCCAGACACGATACGCATTCCATGAGGTGAGAAATCCACAGACCATACTGCATCCGAATGTCCCTCATATATGCGTACAGTCTCTCCTGTATTTGCATCCCAGATCCGCACTGACTTGTCACTCGAACCAGACACTACACGTGTCCCATCATGCGAGATGGCAACACATAGCACCCAGTCTGAATGCCCCACCAGGATGCGTTCCAACTCGCCCGTAGCCGTGTCCCATATACGAACTGACTTGTCCCCGGACCCAGATACAACTCGGCTGCCGTCACGAGAGAACATCACAGAGCTTACGTCTGCACGGTGTCGCATGACATGCTCGGATGTTATCCCCCATGAATCCGCCAGACCCACGACGACTTTAGCTTGAGGTACGCGGCACAAGGATGACGCATATTTCTGTCGGAGTAGGGATTGTTTGGGGATCCATGTCAACGCCGAGCGATAAGTGTTGAGGCAGTGGTGGTTTATGGCCTCGGATCCCATCTGGAGGCATCGACGAGCATCATCGAACAGCAAGCGGTATTTATTGTGCATCATCCGGTATTTCTGTAAGATTGATGAGCTAGAATTCATTTCCACACAGCAAACTCACTGATATCGCTTCTGTTGCCTTGCGAAGAGACTTGACACCGGATTCTAGCTCACCAAATGCACTGAGGCACTCGAACCAGTGCAATATGTGGTCATCGGCAAATTCAGCAACACCGTCGAGCATCGTTGATGGACCTCCAGAGGAAAACAATTCCAGAAGATGAATTGCCCAATACATGCACGAGTATCGGAGAGCCTCCAGAATAGTGCCAGGATCGGTGATATCATGCGGGAGTATCCCAATTCTATCTTCAGCCAAGTCACAAATATTATAACGAAGTGACTTATTCATGCATCGAAGGCAGCTGGCGGCCAGTTTATGGTGTGCATCCAATTCATCTACGCTGTGTGCTAGGCAGCGCTTAGGATCAACGATGAATTCACGGAAAGAGGCGTGGAAGATGGTGACATGTCCATCGTTGGTAGAGGGAATATGGATTACCGAACGAAATCGAGATAGGTCAATCTCAACCTGATCCCGTGTCTTCTCTAACAAGGAAGCAATCCCCGCGATCGACAATGGGATTTGTGCACACACCACCGCGGTAAGCAATTCCTGTCTTGCCATCTTTTCTGCGCCAATAAGGAGATTCCTGAATGCTTCCTCCATAATCAAATTGTAGAAACTGTCCAGAGACGGGAGAGGCAATGCCGAGCATGTGAGTGAAGTTATACGCGTCTTTGGATTTACGTCCGTGTCATCGATATACCGTACCGCAGTAGCAGCGTATATGAATAATCCATCTGACTTGTCAAGAAGACTCTTGACTTCGGGTTCGGCTGGCCAGGGAAGGTTAGGCTCAGAATATCCGTGCTTCGTCGCAATGTTGGACAGTGAAGATCTTAGGTATGTTTCAATATCGGTTTTTTCGTCATCCAGCAATGATCCTTTGTGAAGGGAAAATTCCTGAAGAGGATATGCAGGACTGTGATGGAAGGATGCAGTGATCCAGGACTCAGGTCGACTTGTAATAAAGAATTTTAGAGGTATATCCATTATGCCATCAAGTATTGCCTTTATCAGCAGCTTTACTCTTCTAGGTTCCAAGCATTCGTCCAATGCATCTATAACAACAATATTGTCAAGTAGATTTTGGTTTTCTGCCATGAGCCTAATGGGCTTTATTACCAGGGAATTGAACTGGTCAGAGATGGAGTTGAGATCAGCCACATCAGGTGTGTTCATCAGGAGATTGTGCATCACTGTTTGGATCCCAGGGATAGATCGAGCAAGCATGCTGGCAATTGTAGGAATGATCCGTGTTGCATCAGTTAATGCTGAGCTTGAGCGAGAACAAAAAAAGCTGGCTCCAAGGATCCTCTGCTTGTCCAAACGCTGGCTGAGAGTGTGGGCGATGCTTGTCTTTCCCGTCCCGAGCTGACCGTTTAGCCAGTACACCTTTTCAGCCGAAGCATCGTGCGCCCATCTCTCGAGGTCAGCCAATATCCGTACACGTGTATTCTCCATGCACCCGGGAAATTCGACATCCTCTGTGGCGTTGCGTGTCTTGTAAGATGCCCGTTCGGCTGGTTTGAGGCGTTCTAAAAGATCGACCGGAGGGTCTACATAGACGTGAGGATGGAAGTAAGATGTTCTCAGTAGCCGCCACACTTACTATTGGCAATCGATATATTCAGGTCACCCTTGGCAGCTGTAACATAAAAGAAAACGTCTCATCTCTTCGAGTCTGAGTTATTGCTCAACAGGCACACTCACTCATTGCGACATTTTTGAGGTCAATGTTTATGCCCCCCAGTGACGAAGTAGATTGTGGATCGGTGTTCAAGAGCCCAGACATGGTACTGTTAGGTGATGATGGTATGAATGGGTCGACAGCGACGTGGGTATGTGCAAAATAAGTTCACACGCAGGTTTCTAGGGGGAGGCGATGCCAGCGCCAAGTGCCAATAGAACTCTGCGCGCGTCACTCAAGATAATATCAAATACAACGCGTCTATTGCAGCGTTTTAGCACCGGTTTGGTGTCCTTATTATATTCATTGTTCCCGGCTGACAATGATTCGTTCACAAGAAAAAAATTTCCATCCAATAGTCTCCATTTCTCTCCAGTCCACACGCAAGTTCACAATATATATATATATATGCAGGGCTCAGGACAGAAAATTACATCTGGTGCCCCCAGACTCGGCAACAATGTTAGGTGGGCAACAACAGTCCCCAATGCAATAACGAGTGCATTTAGAACGACACAACGCAGCACGCGGCCAACCTGCAGGACGCGTGGCGGGCAATACCTCACCCACACAGGCACAGAAACACTTTGGGCTTTGCCCAAGGAGCGCATGTAGAGACCGAGGCAGAAAGGATAGATAGCAACCAAATTGAGACCGGCGCTTTGTGTGCTACATCTTACATAGGGCCTGCCCCAAAAGACGAAAATGGGAAAATTAAAAATAAAATAGAACAAAACATTGTGGATATAACAAGTTTTTGGGAATAGAAGGTTCATAATATTTTTTCACAGAAGGTATGGAACATTGTGAAAAGACCACTATTGGTGAATTAGATGAATGTCAAGACCATGAATTGCAATCTGGGAGTCTCCCGCTGTGCATTTTGGAGACGATGACAAATTTTATGGTCTACAATTATATGAGCATGATTGTTTAGGAGAAAGTTCAACAGCAAGTTGAGTGGCTGAGGTGTTGGAAACCATTAGAGGTGTAATGGTGTTGAGGTCAGGCAATGCACATTGCCTGAGGTCCTGGTGAACAGGTAATCCTAGTGTTGGGTAGCTGAGGAGTCATGGTGAATATTGAGAGCTGATGTGGAGAGAGATACTCTTCATTACTGAGTGTATGATGGCTAAGTCAAGTATGAGGAGTGAGAGTAATCAGAAAATTTTGGAGAACACTAACATTTGTTCAGCATTATATAATTCATTGGAAGGTAAATTAGGGATGAACAGGATTAAGATCTACAATAACAACTTGCCCTGATTGATACCCAAAACATGCTTTGGATTTAGAGAATGAATAGGTGTAAAAGCCACGAAACTCAGGGGGGAAGTAGCAAGGTGCGAACGGAGGGTCTGTAAGAATCCAGTCCTTATCCCAAGATAGGGACACAAGATGCTCCTCCGGAGCGACGATTTGAAACGCACCTCGGAAGATATGGGTGACTCGTGTTCCGTCTTGCAATGGGATGGATGCAGATTCGAACAATCGAGTCGATTCGCCGGTGCTGAGATTCCAGATACAAAATAAAAATTCCATTGAACCGAAGACGACTTGTGTTCCATGAATTAAAAAGGCGATGGATGTCACCCGATAGAGATGTCTCTCGAATATGTTCTCTGTTATCCCCGTAGTCGCATTCCATATCCGGACTGAGCGGTCTAGCGAGCCAGACGCAACATGTTCACCATCAGGGGAGAAAGCAACACACCCCATGGAATCTGAATGTCCCTCAAGGATCTGCTCGACCTTCACTGTCCTGGTATTCCAAATCCGGACAGAGTGGTCGGCTGAACCAGAAACCACACGTATCCCATCAGGTGAAAATGCAACACACGACACAGCAAGTGAATGGCCTGTCAGTGTGTGGCTTAACCTGCCTGTTGCCACATTCCATATCCGCACTGACTTGTCGCCTGAACCAGACACGATTTGCTTCCCATCAGGGGAGAATGCCACACAATTCACATAATTGGCATGACCCTACAGCACACGCTCCACCTCTCCAGTGCTAGCATTCCAGATCCGAATTGTGTTGTCTGATGACCCAGAAATGATCCGTGTGCCATCAGGGGAGAATGCCACTGAAGTCACCCATCCAGAGTGTCCTATCAGTCGGCGGTCTCTCTTCTCAGAAAAAAAATTCAAAGGGGTAGATGAGTTTCGTGGTCTGTCATATGAGACTGTACTGGATTTTAATTTATTCACGTTCCAAATCCGGACAGAGCAATCCTTCGACCCAGAGACGATCCGTGTCCCGTCACAAGAGAATGCAACAGACCACACTTGACTCACATGTCCCTTCAGCACGTGCTCTATTTTTCCAGTCCCTGCAATCCAGATGCCGATCGAAGAGTCAAAGAAGCCAACCACAATTCGGGTCCCGCCAGGCGAGAAGGCAACAGATCTCACCGGACTCGAATGACCCTCCAGTATGCGCTCAATCTCCCCGTTGGTAGCATTCCAGATACGGACTGACCTGTCACGGGAACCAGACACAACCCGTGACCCGTCAGGGGAGAAAGCGACAGAAAACACCAAATTTGAATGACCCTCCAATATGTGTTCTATCACTCCCTTGGCTTCATTCCAGATTCTCACTGTCATATCTTGCGACCCAGACACGACATGTGCAACATCAGGCGAGAAACCCACAGAACACACCCAATCGGAATGCCCCTCTAATTCCAGCTCTCTCTCCCCGGCAACCACAGTCCAGATCCGAATGGACTGCCACGACCCAGACACGACACTCATCCCATCAGGAGAGAAAGCCACAGACAGCACCCAATCTGAATGTCCCTCATATGTGCGCACTGTCTCTCCTGTATTTGCATCCCATATACGCACTGACTTGTCATGCGAACCGGACACTACACGTGTCCCATCATGCGAGATGGCAACACACCGCACAACGTCTGAATGCCCCACCAGCATGCGTTCCAACTCTCCCGTAGCCGTGTCCCAAATACGAATGGACTTGTCCCAGGACCCAGATATAACTCGGCTCCCGTCATTAAAGAAGATCACAGAGCTTACGGCTGCACGGTGTCGCATGACTTGCTCGGAATGCAGCCCCCATGAATCTGCCACACCCACAACGACTTTAGCTTGAGGTACGCTGCACAAGGATGACGCATATTTCTGTCGGAGTAGGGATTGTTTGGGAATCCATGTCAACGCCGAGCAATAGGTGTTGAGGCAGTGGTGACCTATGGCCTCAGATCCCATCTGGAGGCATCGACGAGCATCATCGAACAGCAACAGGTAATCATTGTGCGTCACGCGGTATTTCTGGATGATTGATGAGCTAGAATTCATTTCCAAAAGGAAACTCACTAATATCGCTTTTGTTACCTTACGAAGAGACTTGACACCTGATTCTAGCTGACCAACTGCACTGAGGCACTCGAACCAGTGCAAGATATGGTTATCGGCAAATTCAGCAACACCATCGAGCATCGTTGATGGACCTCCAGAGCAAAACGCTTCTAGAAGATGAAATGCCCAATACACACACGAGTATCTGAGAGCCTCCGGAATAATGCCAGGATCGGTTATATCAAGCGGGTGTATCCCAATTTCGTCTTCAGCCAAGTCACAAATATTATAACGAAGTGACTTATTCATGCATCGAAGGCAGCTGGCGGCCAGTTTATGGTGTGCATCCAATTCATCTACGCTGTGTGCTAGGCAGCGCTTAGGATCAACGATGAATTCACGGAAAGAGGCGTGGAAGATGGTGACATGTCCATCGTTGGTAGAGGGAATATGGATTACCGAACGAAATCGAGATAGGTCAATCTCAACCTGATCCCGTGTCCTCTCTAACAAGGCAGCAATCCCCGCGATCGACAGTGGGTTTTGAACACAGACTACTGTGGCAACCAATTCCCATCTCGCCATCTTTTCTGAGCCAATCAGGAGATTCCTGAATGCTTCCTCCATAATGAGATTGTAGAAACTGTCCAGAGACGGGAGTGGAAATGCCGAGTGTGTGAGTGAAGTTATACGGGTCTTTGGATTTACGTCCGTGTCATCGATATACCGTACCGCAGTAGCAGCGTATATGAATAATCCATCTGACTTGTCAAGAAGACTCTTGACTTCGGGTTCGGTTGGCCAGGGAAGATTAGGCTCAGAATATTCGTGCTTCGTCGCGATGTTGGACAGTGAAGATCTTAGGTATGTTTCAATATCGGTTTTTTCGTCGTCCAGCAATGATCCTTTGTGAAGGGAAAATTCCTGAAGAGGATATGCAGGACTGCGATGGAAGGATGCAGTGATCCAGGACTCAGGTCGACTTGTAATAAAGAACTTTAGAGGTATATCCATTATGCCATCAAGTATTGCCTTTATCAGCAGCTTTACTCTTCTAGGTTCCAAGCATTCGTCCAATGCATCTATAACAACAATATTGTCAAGTAGATTTTGGTTTTCTGCCATGAGCCTAATGGGCTTTATTACCAGGGAATTGAACTGGTCAGAGATGGAGTTGAGATCAGCCACATCAGGTGTGTTCATCAGGAGATTGTGCATCACTGTTTGGATCCCAGGGATAGATCGAGCAAGCATGCTGGCAATTGTAGGAATGATCCGTGTTGCATCAGTTAATGCTGAGCTTGAGCGAGAACAAAAAAAACTGGCTCCAAGAATCTTTTGCTTATCCAAACGGTGGCTGAGAGTGTGAGCAATGCTTGTCTTTCCGGTTCCAAGCTGACCATTTAGCCAGTAGACCTTTGCAGCTGAAGCAGCATGTGCCCATCTCTCGAGGTCCTTCAATATCTGTACATGTGTGTTCTCCAGACACCCCGAAATTCGACATCTTCAGTGGCGTTGCATGTCTTGTAAGATGCCCGTTTGACTGGTTTGAGGCATTCTAAAACATCGACTGGATGGTCTACTAACATGTGAGGACAAATGTGAGATGTTTTATGTAGTCGCCACACTGACTATTGGCAACTGATATATTCACGCCATCCTTTGAATCTGAAACGGACAAAGAAAATGTCTCAGTCCTTTGAGTCTCCGTTATTTTCTTAATAGGCATGCTCACTGATGGTGACATTTCTCCAGTCAAGGCTTATGCCCCCCAGTGAAGAAGTAGATTGTGGATTGGAGTTCAAGAGTTCCGACATGATGGTGCTCCGTAGCTACCTTAGGCGATGGTGGGGTCCATGGCTCGAATGCAGAGCCGTGGGTATGTGAACCATATGTTTGCATGCCTGTTTACATTCCTTCATTCTAATTTTACTCGTTGTGGACAATAACCACATGCTCTGCATACCTTGTTGTTCCACATTCCTTATTCCACATGTCACTTCTTAACCTATATAAGTAGGGCATGCATGTACATATTTCCCCATTCTGGGTATTGACTAGGCTTAGGCCCTTCTACCTTCTTCCCCTCTGTAAAGTCCTCAACTCGGGCTGGCATCACCAGCATCCTCCCAAGTACCTATCTGTTGCAAATTGGTAGCACGTATGGCAAGTAGGGTACAATGCACGAGTACATTGAAGCCAACGCCACTACTCTTGGCCTGCAGGACTTGGCCATTGTCTGCCTGACAACCCTCGGCAGTACCAAAGTCCATCAGTACCCAAAGCCTGACAAGTCCTTACTTGGGCTGACACCCTCAACATCCTCCTGAGTTCCTCTTCTCTCTGAAATTTGTGGCACACTGTCAAGTACATGTACTGAGATTCTAGTAATTTGGCAGTGCCGACTGAGCAGTCAGTTTATGTCCACATGCAGGTGTTCTGTCAGGAGTCGGATACTGACGGACTTCGGTACTGCCGAGGGGTGTTGTCGAAAGGTCGGGCGGACTATGGCCAAGTCCTGCAGGCCAAGGGTAGTGGCGTTGGCTTCAATGTACTCGTGTGTTGTGCCCTACTTGCCGTGTGTGCCACTGTATTTGCAACAGACAGGTACTCAGGGGGATGCTGAAGATGCCGGCCTGAGTCGAGGACTTTAACAGAAGAGAAGAAGGTAGAAGGGCCTAAGCCTAGTCGATAGCCAGAATGAAGAAGTATGTACATGCATGTCCTACTTATATAGGTTAAGAAGCGACATGTGGAATAAGGAATGTGGGACAACAAGGTATGCAAAGCATGTGGTTATTGTCCACAACGAGTAAAATTAGAATAAGAGATGTAGGGTGGAAATAGAACAATAAAGGACAGAATAATAGGACGTGCCCTAGCACAATAGGAAATGCCCGAATGTAAAACAAGGCCATAACTGAAGATAACACAAGGGCAGGAAGTGCCGAGGTGAGGCGGACCGAGGAGTGAGGAGTGGGCATAGGAATGAGTGGTGTGACCGATATGTGCGTCTGGCCGAGACTAACTCATTGAATGGTTCGTACTTGGTTGCTAATGGAGTATTTTAGTCGGTACCGCCGAGTTATCGGGTCCTCGGTACGTGTACTTGACATGTTCAAGCCACACACAAGTCTTTGGTATGCCAACCTCAGCTTGGCACATCCACCATCCACACCCTCCATCCCTACCTCTCATCTACCCTACCTCATTTACCATCCATTAATCCTACCCCATCCGTTCCTTATTCCTCAACCTGCCCCACCTCAGGACATCCTGTCCTTGTTTTATCCTCAGCCACAACCCTGTTGTTTTATAGTCGGTCACTCTCTATTGTCCTATCCTTGGCCACATCCCTATTATTCTATTTTCCATTGTTCTATCCCTGTCTGCATTCCTCCATTCTATTTTTACTCATTGTAGAGAATACCCCCCACATGCTTATTATACCACATTCCTTATTCCACATGTCGCTTCTTAACCTATATAAGTAGGACATGGATGTACATACTCCCTCATTCTAAGTATTGACTAGGCTTAGGCCCCTTACCTTCCTTTTCCTCTGTAAAGTCCGCTACTCAGGCTGGCACCTTTAGCACTCTCCAAGTATCCCTGTCAGGAGTCGGATACTGACGGACTTTGGTACTGCCGAGGGGTGTTGTCGAAAGGTCGGGTGGACTATGGCCAAGTCCTGCAGGCCAAGGGTAGTGGCGTTGGCTTCAACGTACTCGTGCGTTGCGCCCTACTTGCCGTGCATGCCACTGTATTTGCAACAGACAGGTACTCAGGGGGATGCTGAAGATGCCGGCCCAAGTCGAGGACTTAACAGAAGAGAAGAAGGTAGAAGGGCCTAAGCCTAGTCGATACCCAGAATGAGGAAGTATGTACATCCATGTCCTACTTATATAGGTTAAGAAGCGACATGTGGAATAAGGAATGTGGGACAATAAGGTATGCAGAGCATGTGGTTGTTGTTCACAATGAACAAAATTAGAACAAGGAATGCAAAGCGGGGATAGAACAATGAAGGACAATATAATAGGATCGTGACTCAAAATGGGACAATAGGGAGTGGCCGGATATAAAACAATGGCGCGTCCGAGGATAATACAAGGACGGGGAGTCCTGAGGTGAAACAAACCGAGGAATGTGGATGGCGGATGTACCAAACCAAGACCGGTGTATCAAGCATTATGCATGCTGCGTGGATGCTTGTATGTGGACGTAGGATGGTTGTTCGGTCGGTACTGGCGAATAATGGGACCTCGGTACGTGTACTTGACAATCCCCTCTGTTCCAAATTAGTGGCACGCACAGAAAGTAGGGTACAATGCACAAGTATGTTGAAGCCAAAGCCACTACTTTCAGCCTACAGGACTTGGCTGCTCCCCATCCGCATCTTTGACATTACCAAGGCTTGACAAACACAGAGAAAATAAGGTGCAATACATGAATATGTTGAAGCCAGCCATGTCTGATCAGTCTACTGGACTTGGCCAATACTCTGCCTGATGGCAGGGAAGGTCTAATAAGACTGATAACTGACACACAGAGCAACAAGTGCCTTTGGGGCGTGTCAATATGGATGCTAAAGACAAGTATATAATAGAGTAACTACTAACCTTTGGAGCTTGTCAATATGGATGCTAAAGACAAGACCCAAAGGTGTGCAATGGTGCGTCATTATGGGTGCTTATTTTAAGCACCAGAGAACGCAAATGCAAAAGAGAAAAGCGCAAAAGAGAAACAAAGATGCAAGTGCAAAACACAAATGCAGGGGAATAAAATCATGACCTAACACCCCCCCCTGATGAGTTACCACTGCAATACTCACATACACTTTTCAATCCCCATCAGTTTCCTACACCTCTCCACTTTAACTCGCTCCAATGGCTTGGTGAGTAGATCAGCAGCCATGTCAGTGGTAGGAATGAAGAGAGGACTGAGCGTGCCAGCTGCAACTTCATCACGAAGCCAGAAGAACTGCAAATCAAGGTGTTTCATCTGACCATGGTGTTCAGGGTTTTTAGCAACAGAGATTGCAGATTGGTTGTCAATGTGAAGGGTAGAGGGTGAATCAAATGTATACCCAAGTTCACCAACGAACTGCCTAAACCAGACCACTTCCTTTCCAGCATAAATAGCAGCAACAAATTCTGCCTCAGTGGTGGAGAGGGCTACTATGGTTTGAAGTTTGCTGGACCAGCTGATCGCACCTGTGCCCATTTTGAGGAGATACCCACTGGTAGACTTGCCATTGTCTGGGTTCCCAGCATGGTCAGCATTGGTGTAGCTTTCAAAGAGTTCACCTGATGGTGAGGGTGCATAGACAAGCTGATAATCCATTGTCCCCTTCAGATATCGAAAGAGGTGTTTGACTGCTTTCCAGTGTGCCATGCCAGGGTTCTGATTGAACCGGCATAAGACTCCAACAGCATAGGAAATGTCAGGGCGAGTTACAACTGACAGATACATCATGGAGCCAACCGCAGATGCATAGGGAATGTTCTTCATCTCAGCAATCTCCTCAGGAGTTGTAGGGGACATGGAGGATGACAATTTGAGACCTGGGTCTATGGGTGTGATGACAGGTGCACTGTCTGCAAGGTTGTAACAATCAAGCATGTCAGAGATGTACTGGCACTGTGAGAGGCAGAGATGTCATTGTGAGCAATCCCGAGTGATTTCAATGCCAAGTAGACTGGAAGTAGGGCCAAGATCACATAGCTTGAACCACTTTGCAAGTTCTGTCTTCACATGTGATATGGCAGATAGAGATTTGAAAGCAAGGGTGAGATCGTCAACAAAGACAGGGACTAGGATTTTGACATTGTCTCTGAGCCAGATATAGATGCTGGTATCAGACTTGATGCAAGTGAAGCCTAACTCACGTAAGACGGTATCCAGCTTCTTGTTCCACACTCTGGGGGACTGTTTGAGTCCATAGAGCGCCTTGAGAAGTCTCCACACATGATCTGGTCCACCCTGGTGAAAACCCTCAGGTTGTTGAAGATAGACCTCTGTGTCAATTTTACCATTCAGGAAAGCGCTGGAAATGTCCAGGGATTCAAGTTCCAGGTCCTCAATGGCAGCAATGGCCAGAATGGCATGAAGTGCAGCGAACTTGGGAGTGGGTGCAAATGTCTCTGTGTAATCAAGTCCAGGACGCTGACTGTAGCCCTTGGCCACAAGATGAGCCTTGTAATGCTCAATGGAACCATCAGGACGACGTTTGGCCTTGAACACCCAACGAGAGCCAACAGCTTTACGACCAGCAGGGAGCTTGACCAGTTCCCAAGTGCCATTTGTCACCAATGCCTGAATCTCCTCCATAGCAGCATTAAGGTAAAGCTGACCATCAGGATGCTTCAATGCCTCTGCAAGTGTCCTGGGCTCCATCCCACTGACTTTGAAGACATACTCCATGGCAGCAGCAGGAGATAGCAACTCATCTGGATGACATGACACAGAAATGAGACCAGCTACCTCTTCAACAGGCTCATCCTTGTCCTCATCATTGGACTCAGGAGAGACATTGCGATGAATTTTGTCATGATCAATCTTCCACCACTCTCTGGGAGGGTGACGGATACGAGTGCTGCGACGCAAAGGAGGGGGATCAGAGACTGGTGCAGGAGGAGGCAATGGGTTTGGTGCAGGGATTGGTGCAGGAGGTGGTGGTTGGTTGTAAGTTGTAACCACTTCTGGCATATCTTCTGAGACGTCAATAAACTGTGCAGGAGTTGGAGTAGGATGCAAACGAGGTGAAGGGGATGATCCAGGGAAGATGCGCTCATCAAATTCAGCATCATTGCTGATTAGAGTCTTGCGCATATCAGGATTCCAGAACTTCTAACCTTTGACACCAGGAGGATAACCAATGAAGACACATTTCTGAGTGTGTGACTCAAGTCCCTTGCGCTGGTCCTTCTGAACATGGACATAGGCAGTGCAGCCCCAAACACGAAGGTGTTGAACAGATGGTTTCTTGCCATACCATGCCTGGAATGGAGTGATGTCATGAAGAGAATGAGTGGGACTGCGGTTCCAGATGTGCACATAGGCTGCCAATGCTTCTCCCCAGAATGATGCAGGTAGTTTAGATTCAGCAAGCATGGTGGTAATGGCCTCAGCAGCTGTACGATTGGCGCGCTCTGCAACTCCATTCTGCTGTGGACTGGCACGAACAGTATGTTGGCGTTCAATTCCATGTAGATCTGTAAAAGCCTGAAACTCCTTGGACATGTATTCCCCACCCTTGCCATCACGCAAACACTTGATCTTCAGACCAAGCTGTGTCTCTGCCCAAGCCTTGTACTGCTTAAATGCCGCAAACACCTCATCCTTAGTGCAAAGAGGGTGGAAAGAGCGAAAGCGAGTCTTGTCATCAATGAACAGAACCCAATATCTGTACCCAGAATGGGTGTGCACAGGGAGAGGTCCATGGAGATCAGTGTGGAAAAGGTCAAGTGGCTTAGATGCACGAGTGGATGAAGAAGGAAAGGGATTCCGATGTTGCTTCCCAGCAAGACATGGTTCGCACACAGCATCAGGGTTTTGCTTTGACTTGAGTACCAAACCATCCACCAGATCACCTTTGACAAGGCATTTGACACTCTCTAGGTTCATATGGGCAAGATGACGATGCCAGAGAGAGATATCCATGACACAAGTGCTGGAAAAGTTCACAGACTCAGACACAGGAATGGTAGAACCATCAAGGAGAGCAGTGTTGTGAGAGTTTACAGAGGCGGTGAAGAGAAGGTTGCCACTCTGAGAGAATGTAATGCGATCATGGACAATGGTAACAGTGAACTGCTTTTGACGAGTGAGGTATAGGACAGAGAGCAGATTGTTGCGTAATGCAGGAACATGGAGCACTCGAGTAAACTCTAAAGTGCACTTCCAAACACCATCTACCACCGGTGCAAATTGGAGAGTGCTAACTCCAGTAGAATAGTCGACTTGGTGGTCTGCAAGTTGAATGGGAATGACAAGTAGACGAAAATTGCATATCCAGTGTCGATGAGGAGTCATGTGAGATGTAGCACCGGTGTCTGCAATCCAATCAAACTCAGCATTGAGCTGAAGCGGTGTGGATGAGAGTGCAAAGGCAGAAAATGATGCAGCACTTGAATTTCTATCAAATTCAACATCAGGGGTCGAAATTAGAGCAGATAAGGTAGTATTGGTGTGCACAATGATGTTAGATGGTGCAGACTGCTTCTGAGAGCGATTTTGACACTGAAAATTCGAGTTTGCAGGTAGAAAATGATGACAGATATCCTGGGAATGTCCCTGGTGGGTGCAGAGTGTACAAAACTTTGTTTGGGGTGTAATAGAAGTAGTAGATGAAGCAGGGAGCTGTATAGGTGAAGGAGCAATGGTAAAAGGCTCCTGGAGATGTACAAACTCGAGTTTTGACCACATCCTGACTGGATCCTCAGCAATACCCTCAAAATGAACCCTCTGCTCAAGCTGAACATCTAAGAAGATGTCTCCAGCTGCCATAGATGCATCCTCATCCCAAATGGCTGCGTTGACAGCATCAACAGGCCTGACCCTCCTCCCAATGACAATCTGCCACAATCTCTTGCTCTGCAACACAGCCCTCATCTCTCCTCTCCACTGGGGGTAGTTGGTGTTGTTGAGAGGTGTGAGATGAAAGGCAGAAGAGTCAGAATGACTGTTTGACATGGTAATGGTGTTGTAGAGTCTGGATGACTGATTGATATGATAAGGAGTCAGATGTTGACGGATAAGGATGAAATTTTGACTGAAGGTGGATGCAACCTGTATAAAGGTGTGTGCAAAGTATGGGGAAGATTGGAGCAGTGTGGGTTGTAGTGTGAGCCGGTTAAAACCTGGGGCCCATAACCTGATGGCAGGGAAGGTCTAATAAGACTGATAACTGACACACAGAGCAACAAGTGCCTTTGGGGCTTGTCAATATGGATGCTAAAGACAAGTATATAATAGAGTAATTACTAACCTTTGGGGCTTGTCAATATGGATGCTAAAGACAAGACCCAAAGGTGTGCAATGGTGCATCGTTATGGGCGCTTATTTTAAGCGCCAGAGAATGCAAATGCAAAAGTGAAAAGTGAAAAAGAGAAACAAAGATGCAAGTGCAAAACACAAATGCAGGGAAATAAAATCATGACCCAACACTGCCAGCATCGGAAAGTTGGTACTTTTGCATTAGTACTCAGCCTATACAATCTCAGCACTTCCTGTGCTTGACAGACCCTCATGTCTGTTGGCATAAGCAAATCAGTTATTTTTATGACTTTTACAAAAATTATGACAGTTTATGAGTGTATCATGATCTATTTAATGAAGACTGAAATTTTATAAACTGAGTCAAGTTTATCAAGGTACATATATGTTATACATGCACTTTCAGGGCAAGTTGAGTTGAGTTGAGTTGAGAGGCAACTGTATATATTGCCTAATACATGCACAAGATTGAGCTAATAATTCTTGAATTTTTCATTATTTTTCCGAATTTTCTGCAGCCTTTTTCAAGCTCTGTTAGCATTCCATTCCAATAATGAATGCACCAAACCCCTGGTTTCGGCATTTACATGCCCATAACAGGAAGGAACATCATTGGTAGAGTAATGTACTATTTGAAGCCAGTTAATGAGTAGTATACTACTTTACATTCATGTAGCTAAGTCTGATAGTTTATGATTCAAGAAGAACAAATGCATTTAATCCTAACAATGACCTTCATTCCTTCTTCAAAACAAAGCAAAGTGTTCATGTCGTTGAGGGTTCCTATCAAGAGCAGAAGAAATGTGGCCAACTATTTTCCATATCAATAATGTTTGCTTTTTGAACCCAACATTATTCTGTACATTTTCTATTATTTCCATTCATTTAAAAATTATATATACACTGTACAAAATTGTCTCAAGTGTTTGTCATACTGTCTCAACTCCTCCTGTATTTTCACTTTTCATGTGATTATTTCATCCCTGTCCTTCACAGTCTTATAGTATGATATGTAAAATAGTTTAGTTAAGCATTCTATCTCTTGACTGCAACCCATAAAGCATAAAAGAACTAAAATAAAATAAAGCTTAATACTGCAGACACACTTGCAGTAAAATACTCTATTTACTCTCAGGCTCTTTTTTGAATAATGTCCTCATGTATCCCTTGTAGCTGGCTCTGGTGCTTAGTCAAACTCAAAACCTTTATATTGTGTGAACAGCATATACACAAACAAAATAAAAAACAAATAAAAAACAAAGAGTATCAGTTAGATAGAATAGTTCCACAAAATTCCTCAACCATTTTCCGCCACATTAACCAAGACCCTATACTATGCCCTCTCCTCCTTCAGTCACAACACAGAATGAGTTGAGTTTGAGGTGTTATCACATGACTTGTATAAGTGTTGATTCCAATCCTGAGAGCAACAATATTTCAATGATATTATCATGTTTCATCTGTTAGAACCAGGGACCATTGAGTCATTTATACATATATTCTCCACCAAAACTCCAATATCTCCTCCAACCATTCCCAGAGCAGGATGCAACTTTATACCGATGTTCTATTCAACATGAAGAACACTCACGAATATTTTCGTGAATTTAGGAATGGGTTTTGCACCACATTGTCTATCTGGCCCCATACCTACCCCAAGGGCCGGCTCACCTCATCTGGACACGTTGGGAAGGGGATACACTGGCATGTGGATTTCCATTCAGTATATTCTCTATTCTGTTCTATTTCCATCACTTCCCCTGTGAAGTTTTCCTCTATATCATTCCCACCGCATATATGCGGGTGTAGCACGTGCACGGCCGCATTGGGCCGGCTTCTAACTTCACTCCATGAAGTTTTCATCTTACTAATCATCTTGTACTTTGTATAAATACAAGAGATATCTAGAGTAGTACAGTAACCAAAAACAAGCAATTATAACATATCGTTGCTCCCCCATTGCACTAGCCATTAGGCTACAACTGTAAATCTATCACTCGCACTGACCGAAGGTTAAGCGCCGAGTGCGTACTTCCCTATTCGGGACTAGGACACCAGCTACTCGTCGTACAGCAAGGCCGGGTCACAGTTGGGTTTCCATCACTATAATAACATTATACTTCACTACATATTATATCTACTTTGTGGGGGAACCACAAATCTACAAACTGACGCTTTGGTGCCCAGGCCGGATTCCCGGTACGGCGCCTAAGTGGAGAGTAAACCCGGGACTCAGCTCCCAGCAGAATCACTATAGAGTAGCAATTCCTCTAGTGATAAATACATACAAAATAGTAGTAAAATCCGGGAGATCATTCCCCTCATTATCCAACCAACTCTCCGATATAATAGCGCGGGAAAACCCCAGGAAACCCTATCTGCCAGACCCATCTACAGATTAAGAGTCTCAGGTTAATCAACATCATCTACTGAATTCTCAGCTTAGCAAGCATTATATCTCTTAATGCCGGTCATTGGCATGAACTGGTATGTCATGTTGCCAAATCCAAGATCAGAAAAAAGCTGGTGGTGGTGGGGATGATACTGCATGAGAAATTGAGAATCCAAATGCAAAGTATTATCACTTTGTATATTGAGGTGATTGTGAAGGTAATTGTGAAGGTAATTTGGATACCATCTGAGGGCAGTGAACAACCAAATGGGAATGGAGTCTGAGTTGAATTGTACATCGCCTTTTCCTATGAATTCACACATCTCCAGCCTGTGAAACCCAACTGTGGCTCATGTCATGACCATACATCGTGCTTTGATTTATTCGGCAGTACCGACCAACCAACCCCCACTCACATCATTCCACGGCGTACGGTTTCGGTTCGGCACACCCGGTTTATCACCCGGTTCATTATCCTTTTCCCCAACCCCTTTTCTGTATCATCCCTACACCCCCTTCCTTTCCCCCTTACTCGTTTACCCACAGGACGTTCACTATTCCCTGCCACTCACTCACGGCCCTATTGTTTTATTCTCGGCCATTCTTTATTGTTCTATTCCTTTCCCACAATCTCACTGCTTATATTTCATTGTCTTACCTTCTCATTATTCTATTCTAATCGTTGTGGACTATACCTTCACATGGTCTTCATACCTTATTCTTTTTTCCATGTCTTATGCCACCCTTATTCCACATTCCGCCTCTCAGCCTATATAAGTAATTGATACGTGTACATAGTTCCTCAGTCTGAGTATCAACTAGGTTTACGCCTCCCCACTCTCCTCCTTCTGTTCAGAAGTCCTTGCTCAGGCCGACATCCTCGGCATTCGCCTGAGTATCTGTTCTCGTTACAAGTTAGTGGCACGCACAGGAGGCAGGGTGCAACGCACGAGTACATTGAAGCCAAGCCACCCTGACCGGCCTGCAGGACTTGGCCGGTTCTGACAGTACCCTTGGTAGTACCGAGTCCTACAGTTCACCATCTCCAGACTCCTACCATCATTATGACTGTGAATCCAATGATATCCCTTACTCAGATCACCAGTTACGTCTTCCTCCACATAGTATCACACCCACCAGTATATATATCTCCATTTCCTGTATGTTGGAATATGAGAGCCTACGAGGTGCATTAAATTACTTCATTATGCTCTCAATCTATTCTGAATGTGGTTCTGAGCACTCAGGCTCCAGATTATAAAAGCAGCATTCCACAATCTTCTCAGCGAGAGCGAGGTCCACAAGAGCCGATGTACCCTTCTCCAAATTCCGCTCTATGTGATAGCATTGCCACCTTGTTGAATAACAAGGAAGCCACACATGATCTATCTCTACTTAGTTCAGTTATCCATTGTGTGTCTACTGACCACGATCATGTCAAAAATTCTCGTTTTGTGAGTTTATTATGGATCTGCAGTGCTGCAGCGCACAGCGTAGATTATGCAAGAGTCCATCAAATACTCACCGTCAACTGCCTTTAATGCTTGAATATCACTGTTCTATGCAACAACTGTAGGATGGAGGCAAAATCTGCATGTGATTACTAAATGCACCGGTGGATGAGATATTTATATCATCCTTTGAACCTGTGGCCCAAAATGTGAATTTGTCTTGGAGTCTAACTTATGAATCATCAAGCAAGCTCACTGATGTTGACCTGTTTCCAGGCTTGGTGTATGACCCCTGACGAAGATGTGGACCGTTGATTGCAGGATTTCTGACATTACACTCCTTGGTGGTGGGGGAAGGTCGGGTTGAAAGCAGAGATGGGGATATTGAGGTGGCTAGGTCCCCTGTCAGAGGGGAGGTCTGTATCAGAGCCTGCGAAGGCAGGTGCGAATATCACTCTATCGATTATATGGTTGAGTCCAAGTCTGCTATGATAATACTAAACACAATTCTAGTCTTTGACACCTGTTAATATTGCTGTTATGGCCTGGAACATCATTCCCTCAGCCGAGCCGAGCATCTACCGTGGATTCACAGGGCACAGGTGCACTCCAAATCATTCCCCTGGTGTCATGCTGCTATGACTTGGTTCAAATGGCAGTCTTGGCACAAATTTAACGAGGCAAGCCCGGCAAGGCAAATGCTGACTGCTTCTACCTATCATACTGATGGACATATGGATGGAACAGTTACTTCAACACAGTTTGTGATGACTCGTCGACTTTACGGTTCATCTAATTTTTCTTTGTTCATTGCATATTCATCTGAAAACGAGCAGCAGTACTGCCTTTTGACTCACATATGGACCACCATCCGTCCTCACTCACCGTTCCTCTTAGCCTTGCTTGTCGTTACCATGTCTCGTGTATCATGTCTACCTATTATCCCAACCAGCAGATTTCCATATACACCTCCCTTTCTGTCATGTGGCTTTCCTGTCTAAGAGCACGTTCCATCCACTTCAGGTAAACATCCATCTGCTCCCTTTCCCATCCAACTGACCTTGTAATTCTTCAAGGAACCTACAGTACCCATATGGTTTGTTGTACTTACATATTGCATCGGCGACGATAGTTTCCCAGCTGGCAGAGTTGTCATTTGTGTGTACGTACAGCCTCGTTAGTAGGCTGGCAACACCAGATTTGATTCTCTGTCCTGAGTCACCCCTCGGCCCTTTTCACCTCAGGACTTCCTGTCCTTGTACTATCCTCAGTTACAAGCCTTATCTTATAGTCTGGCACCTCCTATTGTCCTATCTTTGGACACATTGTATTATCCTGTCTTTTATTGTTCTATCCCTGCTTTGCATTCCTTGTTCTAATTTTGTTCGTTATGGACAATGACCACATGCTCTGCATACCTTGTTGTCCCACATTCCTTATTCCACATGTTGCTTCTTAACCTATATAAGTGGGACATGCATGTACATATTTCCTCATTCTGGGTATCGACTAGGCTTAGGCCCTTCTACCTTCTTCTCTTCTGTTAAGTCCTTGACTTGGGCCGGCATCCTCAGCATCCCCCGAGTATCTGTCTGTTGCAAATACAGTGCCACGCACGGCAAGTAGGGTGCAACGCACGAGCACGTTGAAGCTAATGCCACTACTCTTGGCCTGCAGGACTTGGCCATAGTCCGCCCGACCTTTTGCCAACACCCCTCAGCAGTACCGAAGTCCGTCAGTAACCGATGCTTGACAAGAATAATAGGAACGTGGCTGAGGGTAGAACAATAGGAAGTGCCTGATTATAAAATAAGGGCTGTAACTGAGGATAACACAAGGGCAGGAAGTCCCAAGGTGAGGCGGACTGAAGGGTGAGGGCAGGGACTGTGGAGGGTGGATGTACCGAGACGAGGTCGGCATACCAAGTGTTATGCATGCGGCATAGGCACTTAGTCGTGGATATGGAATGATTGCTTGGTCAGCAGTGCCGAGTGGACAGTTCTCGGTACATGTACTTGACAGGACTTTAGACAGGAGGATATGGACGTTGCAAAGTCAATATTCAGAATGAAGAATTATCTACATACATATGCTACTTATTGTTAAATACACAACACCGAGCCTTGGTTTACTTTGTCATACCAGCTGAACAATCTCTACCACTTAATCCCACACGCAAGTGACAAGTCATTTCTTCACTAGTACATGGTCTTGGCTCAGTACATTTGGTTCTTCCCTTCATCCCATCCTTTCTACCTGTGTTACTCTTTTTATTCCTGATCCACTCCCTTGTTCTGTTTTACCTCAGGAGATTTCTATTGTTTTATACTCAGTCATGGCCCTATTGTTTTATATTTGGTCACATTCCATTGTCTTATTTTCGGTCACAGGCTTATTATTTTATACTTGTCAGGCCTCGGTAATGCTGAAGGTGTGGGCAGGAACTGGCCAAGTCCTGCAGGCCAGTTGTAGTGGCTTGGCTTCATGCGTGACACCCTACTTTCTGTGCATGCTACTGGTTTGGAACGGAAGAGATACTCGAGAGGATGCTGAGAGTATTGGCCTGAGTAAAGGACTTTAGACAGTGGAAGGAGAGCAGGAAGGCATAAACCTAGTTGATACTCAGACTGAGGAACTATGTACATACATTCACTACTTATATAGGCTAAGAAGTGGAATGTGGAATAAGGGTGGCATAAGACATGGAGAAAAGAATAAGGTATGGAGACCATGTGGAATTATTGTCCACAGTGATCTAGAATAGAACAATAAGAGGTAAACGAGAATAAGACAATGAGATATGACCAGTAATAAACGAGTAGGAGTGTGGGGGAAAATAGAATAATAGAGGGTGGCCAAATATAAAACAATAGGGCCACAACTGAGTGATAAATGAATAGTGAATGTCCCAAGGGTAAACGGGCAAAGGGAAGGATGGGAAATAAGAGAATAATAAAGAATAGGAGGGAAGGTGAACCAAATAATGAACCAAATGTACTGAGCTGAGACCATGTACTAGTGAGGGATGACTTATCACTGGGATGTGGGATTAACGATAAGGATCATTCAGTCAGTACTAGTCAGTACTACTGAGTGAACCTGAAATCAGTATGTGGGCTTGTGTCAGGCACCGGTACTGCCAACAATGCATGGGCCAAGCATTATAGCAATAGTGCTGGTGTAAGGGCAACCTAAACAGGTGTTCTACCCTAGGGCGGCGCACTGGCGAAGGGGGATCCAAAGTTTTAGTATGGTACCTAATACATGGGGGCTAGCCTACCTGGCGAAGGGGGATCCAAAGAGAAAACTCTAGGGAACCCTTCGCCCACTGACTACTGTATATAAGCACCATCGCTATGGCGCTCTGCGCTCTATCAGGCATCACCCTCCGTACCGACCGGGAAGTTCTGCCAGGGCCTCGACCCTGAGAGCGAATGATGAAAGGGGAGCCAAGAGTTACAGTCGACCCTTCTGAAGGGTACTCGCCAACAGGGATGATGGTTCGGTGTGCGGTATGCTCGGTACTGCCGTGAGTGGGTTGAATGGACTTCAGTCGGTGGGTGTAGAGTATGGGTGGGTCGGCGCTGGTCAGGGTTCATGATCGGGGGTTCCCCTGACAGCTGGCTTCACGATGCTAGCGGAAAGCGGCCAAGTCCTGCAGGCTGGTCGTAGTGGCTTGGCTTCAATATGCTTGTGTGTTGTGCCCTACTTTCCATGCATGCCACTGATTTGGAACAGAAGAGATACCCAGGAGAATGCCGAGAGTGTCGGCCCAAGTAAAGGACTTTAGACAGGAGAAGGGAGGACAAGAAGATGTAAACCTAGTTGATTTCCAGAATAAAGAACCATCTATATACATTCACTACTTATATAGGTTAAGAAGCGAGATGTGGAACAGGGTGGCACAAGGAATGGAGAACAATAAGGTATGAAGGATCATGTGGAGGCATTGTCCACAATGATCAAGAATAGAACAAGGAATGTGGGTGAGAATAGAACAATGAAGTATGACTGAGAACAAAAGGGTGAGTGAGAATAGAACAATGGAAAGTGGCTGAATATAAAACAATAGGGCCATTACCAAGTAATAGGCAAGTAGTGAATGTCCCAAAGGGGAACGGGTACAGGGAAAGAAGGGGGATGAAAGAATAACAATGAATAGAGGGGATGAGATGAGGAAAGTGAACCAAATGATGAGCCAAATGTACCAAGCTGAGACCACATACTAGTGAGGAATGACTTGTCACTGGTGTGGGATTAAACGGTAAGGGTCAATCGGTCAGTACTACCGAGTGAACTGGAGCTTGGTATCATGGGCTTGACAGCTTGACAATACTCAACTATATTCGATTGTTCTATTTTCATTTATGTCCATTGTTCTATTCTTCATCATTGTGGACAATGCTTCCATATGCTTTCCATACCTTACCCCTTCTTCATACCTTATGCCACCCTGTTTCACATCAAGATCTTAACCTATATAAGTAGCATATGGATGTAGATAATTCTTTATTCTGAATATCAACTTGGCATATGCCTCTTGTCCTCTTTTATCCTCCTGTCTAAAGTCCCTACTTGGGCTGATACTCTCAGCACTCTCCCAAGTTCCTCTTCCCTCTGAAATTAGTGGCATGCATGGAAAGTAGGGGGCAATGCACAAGTACATTGAAGCCAAGCCACTCCAATCGGTCTACTGGACTTGGCTGACCCCCTTGCCAGCAACCTGAAGTCAGTACTTTTGCATTAGTACTTGGCCCATGCAACATTGGCATTTTCGGTGCCTGACACTTATATAGGTTAAGAACTGGAGGTGGAATAGGGTAGCATAAGGTGTGAAAAAGGGATAAGGTATGGAAAGCATGTGGAAGCATTGTCCACAATGATTAAGAATAGAACAATGGACATTGTTGTGCAAGGATTTTAAGGGTGAATGATTATTATTTTAGAAAAAGGAATGAGGGGAAAACTGAGCACATGAGTGAAAAGAATAAAAATTAATTCTTATTCTTATAATTACTGACTATGCTATTATACAGTACATCAGAAAACGCAAATACAGGGAAAAAGCTTTCATGCACACAAGCATCATACATGACACATGCGAGTGATTACAAATGAGAATGCATGAGTCACAAATGTCACATGTGTAAGTGACAATAGTCACACATGTGACAAGAGAATGTGTGCACACAATAAAAGTATATGACAGTAACAGAAAATGAGAAAAATGAAGAAAAATAATCACCATATATTTCCAACAGACATAACCAAAAATATAACAATAGAGCATGACCAAGCATAAAATAATAGGAATGGGACCAAAAATAGAACAATAGAAATATGACCGAACATAAAACAATAAGGTCAGGACTGAGCATAAAATAATAGGAACAAGATCAAAAATAGAACAATAGAAATATGACCGAACATAAAACAATAGAGTTGTGACCGAAATAAAACAATAGAAATATCCCAAGGTCAAACAGAATAGGGCATAAAAGAATACGTGGAGTGGGAATAATGGATGATAAATAAAGGAAAATGTGAATGGTGAATGTACCAAGCCAAGACCAATGTACCCAGACCAATGTACTAAGCTGGTGGACATGGGCTGGATGAGGAGGTCAGGAATCCCCTTTTGCCCTCGGACTCCGGTCTTCTAGTCTTGGAATTGGAGCAGGGTTTGAAATAGGATTTCAAACTCAGATCAGGCTTCAGAAAGGGTCATCCCCTGACAGCTGCCACTTTTGATCCACTGCTTCTGTATCTATGTAGACTATGATGGTATGTGGTGTTTTGTTCTTTTCCTATATACTTTTGTTTATTCTAATGCAGTCTTGTATCCCCTATTATATTCCCAGCTTCCCTGAACTGTATATATCCATCCCTTATTCTCCTTATCTTATGTACAGTGCCTCCATATCTCCTCCTCATTCCCTTGACCCCTCTGTCATTCATATCAACATAGGGTGCATACATTCACTACCCTGAGAGCATCAAACTTAATATATTCCATTTTCCCAGAAATCTTTTCATAAATTGTTTCTAATTATAGTATAGTAGATTTCCTTGATATAGGATACTCTTGGTTAATGTAGACTTGTCAAGTACATGTACCGAGGATCCGGTAACTCGGTGGTACCGACTAAAATACTCCGTTAGTAACCAAGTACAAGTCACTCGACGAAGTTGTTCTCAGCTCAATGCACATATCGGTCACATTCCTCATTCCCATCCCACGCCTACTCCTCACCCCTCGGTCCGCCTCACCTTGGGACTTCCTGCCCTTGTATTATCCTCGGTTACAGCCCTTGTTTTATAATTGGGCATTTCCTATTGTCCTATCCTCGGTCACATTCTTATTATCCTATCCTTTATTGTTCTATGCCCGTTTACATTCCTTCGTTCTAATTTTACTCGTTGTGGACAATGACCGCATGCTCTGCATACCTTATTGTCCCACATTCCTTATTCCACATGTCGCTTCTTAACCTATATAAGTAGGACATGCATGTACATATTTCCTCATTCTGGGTATCGACTAGGCTTAGGCCCTTCTACCTTCTTCTCTTCTGTTAAGTCCTCGACTTGGGCTGGCATCATCAGCATCCCCCCGAGTATCTGTCTGTTGCAAATCCAGTGGCACACACGGCAAGTAGGGCGCAATGCACGAGTACGTTGGAGCCAATGCCACTACTCTTAGCCTGCAGGACTTGGCCATAGTCTGCCCGACCTTTTGCCAACACCCCTCGGCAGTACTGAAGTCCGTCAGTTCCCAAAGCTTGACAGTATACCCAGAATCACACTACTTCCCGTGCCTTACTTATGATTACGACCTCACGAAATAATAGCATCGACACAAACATGTCAACAAATGAGGACAGTAAACAATTCCAGCTAAATCAACCCGAGCACACCAAAATCCTCAGCAAAAATAGCAAGCTCCTCCTAATTGAACGACAGAGACGCATAATCAACAACCTGTGTCTTTTTTGTGGCACAAAAAATCACAAAATTGCCGGGTGCCCTAAAACAAGCAAAACCCATGCAACTACTACCCCCAACCCTGTCCCCCAGGCAACTGGTACTCCAGACGCTAAAGCTCAAAATTCAGCATCAGCAAACGGAGACTAGGTCGCTATCCGACTGGCCTCTGAGCACACCAAGAGTTGCGTTGACTCGGCAGGTGCTAGTAATGAGGTTCATTCAATGCTGCTACGTCTTCCTCTCCTCTTCATTTTAATCTTGTTCTGTCATCTGACGTTGGTACCGAATGTTCTTGGGAAACCATCTTATATGCCTGATAGAATCAGCACTTGTTCACAACCACCCTTTTACTTCAATTTTGTTTGAAATTCTCTGATCCAGTACAGCAAAAAATTCAGTTATTACTGAACACATACACATGTTACTAGATCTTCTGTTCGGACAAATTTAGTCCACCCATCTGTGAGTCATGTCACTAGATCCATCGGTCGGCAATATTCGGGCACAACTTGCTCACCCGCTATAATCCGTTGATTAACAGGGTATTGGGCAGTATTATAATCCGTCAAGCCACTAATGTTTTTAGGTGCATCCCGATGGCCTTGGTCCAGGTGGCACTTGCCACTATTCCAAAAGCCTCACCCAGGATCCTGTTCCATTGCTGGAAGCTTGGCCAATAGCCCTAGTCAATGCAACTGCCTTGTGCATGCTTGTATACCAGAATGGCTGGCAAGTTTTTGGCTGGGACCTCTCAGCCAGCGTTGTCATTCAGCATGTTTGGCCAAGGTCCCTTCCGTCCGTCCCCATCCATTCCTGTTCATTCACTCCATATATGCGGTTCTTATGCCTATTGTCAAGCGTCGGTTACTGACGGACTTCAGTACTGCCGAGGGGTGTTGTCGAAAGGTTGGGCGGACTATGGTCAAGTCCTGCAGGCCAAGAGTAGTGGTGTTGGCTTCAACGTACTCGTGCGTTGCACCCTACTTGCCGTGCGTGCCACTGTATTTGCAACAGACAGGTACTCGGGGGATGCTGAGGATGCCAGCCCGAGTCGAGGACTTAACAGAAGAGAAGAAGGTAGAAGGGCCTAAGCCTATTCGATACCCAGAATGAGGAAATATGTACATGCATGTCCTACTTATATAGGTTAAGAAGCGACATGTGGAATAAGGAATGTGGGACAACAAGATATGCAGAGCATGTGGTCATTGTCCACAATGAACAAAATTAGAACAAGGAATGCAAAGTGGGGATAGAACAATAAAAGTTAGGATAATAGGATCGTGACTCAAGATGGGACAATAGGGAGTGGCCGAGTATAAAACAATGGGGTCGTGTCCGAGGATAATACAAGGACAGGAAGTCCCGAGGTGAAATGGACTGAGGAGTGTGGATGGCGGATGTGCCGAGCCATGACCGGTGCACCAAGTGTTATGCATGCGACGCGGACACTTGGTCGTGGATATAGGATGATTGCTCGGTCGGCACTGCCGGCGGATGGGTCTCGGTACATGGACTTGACACCTATACAACCCCCTTTTTCGTCCTTCTTGGCTAGAGGCCGACACCTTTAGTAGACAGTGGGACGTCTACCTAAAAGGGGGGGTGGTGACCAGCTAGAAATCTTTTCAAACTGCACAAACTCCCCTCCCGAAGACATCCCTCTCCAAAAAACCCCCCATTCCATCCCTATCTTCTTCTGCTCCCTCAGTCCCAGCCCTATTCCCCTCCATTCCATCAACCATCCCCATCTTCTATCCCATCCTCCCTCTTCCCCGATCCTTTCTCCACCCGCTCAGTCCCCACCATCCATCATCATGAACTCCACCTCCAACACTCCTCTCTCCCTCCAATATACAACAACCGGACCCGCCAAACACCTCGGCACATTCAACTTGTTCTTTCTTCTCTTATTTCCTTTCTACCTTCAAAATATATATATAGAATTCTAACAAAATCCTCATATCAAATTTTAAACATCCTCACTATCTTCACCATCATCCTCCCTCTGCTTCCCTTTCCCCTTATCCTCCCTCTCCCTGTCCCCTTCATCATCACCCGCCGACCTAACCTCACCTCCATCTCGACCTCCCGAACCTCCCAACACCCTGCACCAATCCTCACCCAAGGACACAATCGTGCGACCAACCCTCCAAAGCCCTTCCACCATGTGTAGAAGGACTTGACCCATCCAGATCTGCTCCTGTAACAGATCCTCCCAGACCTCGATGAGACACCGAGACCCTGACACCTCTAACGGAGGGACTTCCACAGTCACCACTCTCCCGCTGGGCCTCAGAGCCACTTCACGATCGATTGACTGTACAGCACCATCCCGCCTTGGCCTC
Source organism: Chroogomphus rutilus (assembly GCA_003314275.1). NCBI lineage: Eukaryota > Fungi > Basidiomycota > Agaricomycetes > Boletales > Gomphidiaceae > Chroogomphus > Chroogomphus rutilus. The sequence continues at coordinate 44,489 of QLPI01000181.1, forward strand.
TTCATTAATGGTTCCTCCATTTTCTCGGTCTGACTCCCACCTTCCCGACCACTATCTTCCTCATCATCATCCTCCACAATGAGTGGGAGACTCTTGGCCCAGGATACCCATGGTACAGCCAGACTACACCCGACCCTGCGCCATTTACATTCCCGGCACGTGGAATCCGGCCCCAAGATGCTGCACTTGTGATCCCGCTTCTTACACTGCTTGCATAGAGGGGGTAGAATTGGGGACCGCTTTTCATCGGCTGCTTGTTGCTAATCAAAAAGAAAAAAAAACAATAAACAATAAAGTGGAAAAAACCATCAGCACATACCTGGCCCACTCTAGGCCGCTTATTCACTCCTCCGCCCTTCACTTCCATGCCCCCATCCCCTCTGGGTGGAGTAACCTCCAGAACTCCTGATATTTCCGTAGTTCCCACAACCCCCACATCCTGGACCATGGGTGCTCCACCTTGCCTCCCAAAGTCCTCAAGGATGTTATTCCTCACACGCTCCTCAGACACCCATGTATCCATCTGTCTGACCATTTTGGCCTGTCTGGCCTCGGACTCTCGGTCCACCCACTGTTTGATGGTTTCCTGGACTACAGCATCTACCTGCTGTCCCCCTGCCCCAGGATCCACTACTTATCCTTCGGCTACCTCCCTCACAGTAGTCAGTACCGAGGTGCCATCGGCCCGACCCATCTCCTCCAACTCACATACATCTGTCGTGTATTCCATTTCTGGCGATTCTGATGCACTACTGTTACGCGTCTCGGAGACAATGGAAAGAAGCAAAGGGCGCCAGATTTGAACCTTCGCACGATGTCATGTTGAGGCGTTCTAAACCGTATATTCAATCTCCGACCACCGGCTTCATGGGTTCAGCCGCTAAGGGGGGGATACTGTCAAGTACACATACCGAGGATTCGGTAACTCAGCGGTTCCGACTAAAATACTCCGTTAGTAACCAAGTACAAGTCACTCAATGAAGTTGTTCCCGGCTCGATGCACATATCGGTCACATTCCTCATTCCCATCCCACGCCTACTCCTCACCCCTCAGTCCGCCTCACCTTGGGACTTCCTGCCCTTGTGTTATCCTCGGTTACAGCCCTTGTTTTATAATTGGGCATTTCCTATTGTCCTATCCTCGGTCACATTCTTATTATCCTATCCTTTATTGTTCTATGCCCATTTACATTCTGTCAAGCCCCCGATACCAAGCTCTGGGTTCACTCGGTAGTACCGACCGAACAACCCTTGCCTTTTAGTCCCACACACCAGTGACAAGTCATTCCTCGCCAGTACATGGTCTCGGTCTGGTACATTTGGCTCATCATTTGGTTCACTTTCCTCATCCTGTCCCCTCTATCCTTTGTCATTCCTTCATTCCCCTTCTTTCCCTGCCCTTCCCCTTGCCTGTTTACCCTCAAGACATTCACTCTTTGTTGTCACTCAGCAGTGGCCCTATTGTTTTATGTTTGGCCACTCTCATTGTTCTATTCTCACTCACTCTTTTGTCCTCGGCCATACTTTATTGTTCTATTGTTGTCCACATTCCTTGTTCTATTCCTGATCATTGTGGACAATACCTTCACATGTTTCTTCATACCTTATTGTTCTCCATTCCTTGTGCCACTCTGTTCCACATCTCACTTATTAGCCTATATAAGTAGCCAATGTATGTAGATGGTTCTTCGTTCTGGAAATCAACTAGGTTTATGCCTTCTTGTCTTCCCCCCTCCTGTCTAAAGTCCTTTACCTGGGCCGACATTCTCGGCACCCTCCCAGGTATCCCTCTGTCCCAAATCGGTGGCACGCATGGGAAGTAGGGCGCAACGCACGAGCACGTTAAAGCCATGCCACTATTCCCAGCCTGCAGGACTTGGCCACTCCTCGGCATTCCCGGAGCCTGACACATTCCTTCGTTCTAATTTTACTCGTTGTGGACAATGACTGCATGCTTGGCATACCTTATTGTCCCTAGGGAACGGCACGGGTCACCCACGGGCCAAATGTGGGTGACCTGCACCTGACCCATGGGAAACCCAAACCCGTCAACCCATTCCTCCCATAGGTCGACGGGTGTCGGGTGCACGCCGTACCCATACACGTGCGGCGCGTACGATGTGTACGGCAGGTGCGGCGCATATCGCACATATGACACATACAGTGCGTACAGTGCGTACGATGCCTACGACACGTACGGCACATACGATGCATATGGCGCATATGGCACGTACGACTCGTATGGCGCATTCGTCGTGTTCGTGGTGTCACATACACATACGGTGCTTTCGTCGCATTTGGGGCATCATGTTCGTGTCGGTGCATGCACGTACGCGTAAGTTGCGTTCGTGTTGGAGTTGACGCCCTGGGTTGGGCCCGAGTCACGGGTGCTTGCGGCTTGACCCGCACCCACACCCAAGGACACCCGACCCGGTGACCCGTGCAGGTTAGCCTGACCCATGCATTTCCCTAATTGTCCCACATTCCTTATTCCACATGTCGCTTCTTAACCTATATAAGTAGGACATGCATGTACATATTTCCTCATTCTGGGTATCGACTAGGCTTAGGCCCTTCTACCTTCTTCTCTTCTGTTAAGTCCTCGACTCGGGCCAGCATCATCAGCATCCCCCCGAGTATCTGTCTGTTGCAAATCCAGTGGCACGCACGGCAAGTAGGGCGCAACGCATGAGTACATTGAAGCCAACGCCACTACTCTTGGCCTGCAGGACTTGGCCATAGTCCGCCCGACCTTTTGCCAACACCCCTCGGCAGTACCGAAGTCCGTCAGTACCCGAAGCTTGACAAGACTATAGATTACTGATTCTAAATATAGGATAGAGATATGGAGAGGAAAAGTGGAATTTTATGATTAAATTTTTGTAGACTAAATACATGTTTATTATGTACTGGATCTGTCTATGCACAGCCCTACTCAAAGGCACATGCATTGCATCATCAGTGGCACATGTCACTGGTCACATGTTTGGGACAGACATGAGTGGAGATGTATGTGCATGCATATATATGCAGCATGAATCTGGTACATGCATGTTGCAGCACTGTGTAGGTTGTGTGGTGCAATACAATATAAGTGCAATGCATGTATATCAGGCATGTTCAGTATGTGAGGGTCAGGGCTGGAGGTGCTGAGTGAGGGGAAGTGAGGGAGGATGGTAGGAGATGTAAGGGAAGATTGTAGTATATGTGAGGGATCCTCCCTTGGTTTTAACAGATATGTTAAATCTGTATGTTGGTGCTTAGCTAGATACTTCCAGAAGGGGTTCCAGAGGTTCCGAATGGTTTCCGAGGGGGGGTTCATACTCCAGAGGTAGAGGGACTAGAAGTTGTGGGTTCACGGATGAAAATGGAAAGGTGGAAAGATGGGAGCACCGGGGGCTAGGGACTGTTTGTGGTATTAGGCAATTCAACTAGTCATTCGAGTGGTTCCAAGTCACAGGGACTTGGGTTCAACTTATGTGTTGCACCCTCCTCGATCGTCTGTCCCTAATTTTGGAAAGTCGGAAAGTTTACTGGAACTGAATCGGAAACTACAATGCAGAATTAAGTCGATATTCATCTGGCAAATATTCCAGTCGACTGGTATCTTATATACATGTATCTGGTCCTTGTACTAACTTTTGCTGAGTAAAGACAAGGGGAGGAAAGAGTACAAGGGGCTAATACAGAACGAAGAACAAGAGAGTGAGGTATGTGATGGTCCTGTTGGAGAATGGGAGATTCTCTAACAGATAGGAAGGGCCATCGAATCAGGGATCAGCTTAAAGGAATCCAAACCTCTCTCACTCAGAAAATAATCTGAAAATCAGTCTAAAGTGACTACCAAATATATATATATAATAATGTTGGCTGGCCATTTAAGAGTGAATTACCCCAAGTAATTAACTCTTAAACCATCAAGCACTTCAAGCCTAAGGAAATCCACCAAAAATACTTATACTGTTCGCTTATTTCTATTTTGGACCCACAAGGACCCACAGCCTGGCATCAAACACTTACACATGCAAAATGGTGCCAAATTGCTGGATCAAGACTGATTGTACAACAAATTCCTGGGTTTATTTAATAATGATTACACATAAGGTCAGCCCAAAAGCTCGGCTTATTTACTATTAATATTTCGTGACTTGACCAGTCATGAGACCACCAGCCATGGGAATATGACTCATTAATGACTATGGGGTGACTCATTAATGACTGTAGGGTGACTCATTAGTGACTACAGGGTGACTCGTAACTGCCACAGGTTTCTAGGACTTTCTATTCCTTTCCACACCCTTCCACTAATTTCAGGAAAGCCTTGCCTTATTGGGGAGTTACATAATTAGCTTAGAATTAGTATAAATAGAGACTAGTTCTGTAGCGTAAAAATCTAAGCTTATCTTCACTCATAACCTGCTGGATTACTTAGTGCTGCCAGCACTCTCTTAAGTAGGTTGCCGACCACTAAGACTATTGACAGAGGTCACTCGGAGAGTAAACCTCAAGCCCTTCCACTGCTGAAGTGGAAAGTTTCTTGGACAAAATATAAAAGGTACGTAAAAAAATCATAAAAGAACTAAACTAGATTTTATAGGACATCTGTGGAAATAATCCTAGGCAAGGGTAGAATAATAGTTCACGAACATAAAATATTATTCCTACACATAATTGACAAGTCACCTGCCAAGGCCCCCTCTAAAAAATTCTTTTTAGACATCAATCTGGACAGGCATTAGCTTGCTGTCATCTTGTTGGAGAACTTGATTGGACTTTCTTCACACTAAAGTTTTGTCACAGCTCTCGGGTTACCAGCTTATGGTTCTAAAACAGGTCCTGCATGTCATTTATCAAAGGAGCAGAACCTTGGTCTCAGAATCTCAGAGGTTCAGGATTTTGGAACCTTGGGTTGGTGCAACAGAATCATGGAAAGCAATTGTTCAGGCTTTGAATGGTCAAAAAGGTCCCGGAAATGGTGCAGGTGGTTGTGGGGATTAATGTGGGTTTATTGGTGGCATGGGCCATAACAGTATCCCTCCACTAGGACCGAGCCCTCAAGGTCCTAAGCTTATTCTTGCTGTGAATTGAGTGGAGAAGAGCATGGGATCATTCTTTAGGCATATTGGGATGTAATAGGTATTTTTTCCAAGTGCCAGTCCAATGCATATAAGGGGTATTCTCTCTTTTCTTGAGTTCCTTTTCCTACCCCCATGTTAGCATCCGAGTTGACGTCAGGTCCGAGCTGACATAAGTCGGTCCAAGTCGTGTGTTTGGAGTCGTAAGGACTTGGCTTCAACTTTAATGTTGCGCCCTCCTCGATCGTCAGTCCTTTATTTCAGAGGTTCGGAGAAGATAAGTTTTCAGAGTTCAAGAGTGAGTGGGAATACAAGTCGATATTCGAACTAAGGTATAGTACAGAAGTCTGGAGGTATTTATACATACGATCCTTATTGTAACTAATTAGGAATAGTCAAGAGAACAATAAGATGAACGAAAACGGAGTACAAGAAGATCTACAACTGGTGTTACAATAAGACTATTGTTCGACGAGAAAGGAAGGTTGTCCAAGGTCCGAGGTGAACATCATTGGTCAGACTCGCAGGTGATCAGGTGGGTCCGGACTGGCTCGGACTTGGTTTGGAGGGAGATTCTTCGTAGCGCCCTATGTCGGATGTCCGAGATGTCCGGGTTATATCATGGATATAACGGTGCACCCCTGTTAGGACCGAGCCTCGAGGTCTGTCAAGCTTTGGTTACTGACGGACTTTGGTACTGCCGAGGGGTGTTGGCAAAAGGTCGGGTGGACTATCGCCAAGTCCTGCAGGCCAAGAGTAGTGGCGTTGGCTTCAACGTACTCATGCGTTATGCCCTACTTGCCATGCATGCCACTGTATTTGCAACAGACAGATACTCGGGGGGATGCTGATGATGCCAGCCCAAGTCGAGGACTTAACAGAAGAGAAGAAGGTAGAAGGGCCTAAGCCTAGTCAATACCCAGAATGAGGAAATATGTACATGCATGTCCTACTTATATAGGTTAAGAAGCGACATGTGGAATAAGGAATGTGGGACAACAAGGTATGCAGAGCATGTGATTATTGTCCACAGCGAATAAAATTAGAATAAGGAATGCAAAACGGGGATAGAACAATGAAGGACAGAATAATAGAATGTGTCTGAAGATAGGACAATAGGAGGTGCCAGACTATAAGACAAGGCTTGTAACTGAGGATAGTACAAGGACAGGAAGTCCTGAGGTCGAATGGGCCAAGGAGTGTGGATGGCAGATGTGCCGAACTGAGACCGGCACACCAAGTGTTATGCTTGCGGCATGGACACTTGGTCATGGATATAGGATGGTTGTTCGGTTGGCAATGCCGAATAGACGGGCCTCGGTACCTGTACTTGACAAGGTCCTGGCGCTTAATGACGACGGAAGTTACCGTGGGAAGATTACGTGATTAGGTGTTGAAAAAAGGTATAAAGGGGGACCCTTGTTCTATAGTAGTAGCTCAACCATGTCATCACATAACAACCCTATCCCTGACGATGAATAGTGATTGGCGCGGGTATTGGAAACCCGCGCGGGTAACGGGTACGGGTAGCACGGGTAAGGGTCAGGGTCAGGATTTCCAACCCGGCCCAAACCCGTACCCGCAGGCAGGTACACTTATATAACCGAGGTTCAGCGCTAACATCAGTTATATAAGCGCATTTAGCGCTGAATTTTGATGTCCAAATGATGTAGCCAGCACGGATTCTCACTGGGAATCATGAAAACTTGATTCCGCAACCTGACCACGGTTTCATGCGGGCTCTAGAAACCCAACTCACTGAAAATAGGGCTCTTCTAGCCCCAGGTTGCCAGTTCATATATTGGTCGGTCTTGTCTTCGACAATTGAAGAGTCTTCATATTTATATTAACTACCCAGACGGGTTACTTTGGGCTTTTCTCACTTAGTTTTAATTTCATAGGTGTGTATATATTTTCAGTATCCACCGGATCGATGGAAATCAGAACATCAGTGTACACGGTGAGCACATGCTCTTTGTATAAGAAATAAATATACTGACAGCCTATTTTTTAGTTAGGCATACGCGCTGTATGCGCAGGTTCGTGGGTCACGAGGGGTACCACTTATCCTGCGCGAGAGCAAAGTCGCGCATCGCAGCTGCGGGGAGGGATGTAGTAGCTTAGCAGATATTTATGGGCACCATGGTGCCAACTCACTCGCCGAGCCATCGACCCATGGCTTTCCGCCTACATTATCGGGAAACGATCCGTTCGTCCTACAAAGAAGTCAATACAAACGACATGTTAACGAAGCACATACCCGGTCGGTATCTTGGCGCTGATCTCCACCTTTCCGTAGCGGATGCTGTGGCTGTTCCGCGTCGTAAGGCGTGCACTCATCACGGGGTTTATAACCATGCCAGAGGTCGTGTTGGAGCGCGCGCCGCAGCCAGTTCCTGAAACAGGGATGCATGGAGAATGTGAGATTGGCACGGTAGTGGAGCATTATATGAAGTATAAAACAAAGACAACATGACATGACAAAAAGTCGTGAATAACAAAAATGAAAACCCACCCTCGAAATTAGTGCTCGTACACCCTGTGGCATTATACGTATAGCCGTCGAACACGCTTGCGTTGCCTCCCAGGATCGAGAGTGAGGTGAGCATGGGGACGATGTGGAGTGCAGAATTTTGGACGAAGGAATCGTCGGAGAGGGAGGTCATCATTTCGAATTCACCATTGCTGGGTGGGAGAGGTTAGTAGGGAAAGAGATGGTGGTGTAAGTGAGGGGGGCCGGCGAGTGTCATACAAGTCAGAATTTGTAAACTGTATAACCATCAAAACATACCCAAATCCGCCGAGATCGACCTCCCGCATCCACGTCGCACCTGGGGCATCTACGCTAAACGTGTCAAAGTTGTCTGGGAAGTGTCATCAGCCTCAAAGGTTGAACATCATCCATGTGTTGTCTGCAGCTTTGTCCTGAACCCGCGGGTAAGAACAATACCCATTGTGGGTCACGGGTAACAGCAATACCCGTTAAACCCACGGGTACCCGTACCCGTACCCGCAATAACCCGCTACCCATTGCTAAGGGTACGGGTATTCTCGGGTACGGGTATGGGTAGGCACAAAATACCCGGGGGTTACCCGTGCCAATCACTAACGATGAAGCCACTCTGGAGGAGCAGATGTGAGTGACCTCAGAGTGGATGTGAGCGACCTTGGAGAAGCTCGAAAAGGTCTGAGCTGAGAAGAAAAGGAAGGCCAAGGAGAAACGGAAGGTGGAGGAGGAGGCCAAGCAGAAGGCGGAGGAGGAGGCCAAGCGGAAGGCAGAGGAGGAAGCCAAATGAAAGGCTGAAGAGGAGGCCAAACAAAAGGCCGAGGAGGAGGTGAAACAAAAGGCCAAGGAGGAGGCTGCAGAGGCCAAGAGAAAGGCCAAGGAAGAGGCCAACTGTCTGGTCCGAGAGGAGGCTGCCAAGGAGGCCGACAAACTTTGGAAGGAGAAGGAAGTCAAAAGAATTCAGCAGGAGGCTAAGAAGGGGAGCTCCAAAAAGAATCCTCAGAGGAAGGTCGTTAAGAGCCCCGAGACTATCCCAGAGCTTTATACGATAATGCAGGATGTAGATTAACCTGAGACTTTTAATCTGTAGATGGGCCTGGCAGATAGGGTTTCCTGGGGTATTCCCACGCTATTAGATCGGAGAGTCGGTGGGACAATGAGGGGGATAGTTCCCTAGAATTTCCTATGAATTTAGATGTATTTATCTATAGGAAATATATTGCTCTACAGCAAATCTACTGGAGCTGAGTCCCGGGTTTACTCTCCGCTTAGGCGCCGTACCGGGAATCCGGCCTCGGCGCCAAAGCGTCGGTTTATATGTTTGTGGTTCTCCCACAAGATGGACTTAATATATAATGATATAATATAATATGTTGTGTTGGAAACCCAACTGTGACCCGGCCTTGCTGTACGACGAGTAGTTGGTGCTCTAGTCCTAAATAGGAAAGTACGCTCGGCGCTTAACCTTCCGGTTCAGCGCGAGACAAAGATATTCGAGCGTAGCCTAAGGGCTAGTGTGATGGGGGGCAACGATACAAGTATAATTGCTTTGTTTTTGGTTATTG